>JAOQIF010000337.1:4592-81899 GCA_026260285.1 Colletotrichum sansevieriae
CCCCCCCGCGGTAGTCGCCTAAAGTTAGAAGGTTAACTTTTAGTAACTATAAATAAACCTAATTTAGTAGTTATTATAAAAGTTAAAGCTATAATCCTTTTAAAACTACCTTATATAAGTAGTTAGGGCTTATTATATTTAGAAGTTATAAAGTTTAAAGCTATGTATAACCTTATTAAAATATAAATACCGCGTTAATAATATAGTTAAAGCGGGTAGTCAAGATTAAAGTAATTTACTTTAGTAGGTAATAAGGGCTTACTACTACTCTCTTATAGTAAGTAGTTAGAATTACTATTATCTTGAGTTATTACTATTAGTAATGTAAATAGAGGGCTAGTAGTAATAGATTTAAGTATTAAGGAGGGGGTTAAAGGAGAGAGAAGTAGCGAGGTTAATATTAATATTAGAAGATATTAAATAGTATTAAATTTGCTAAAAAGAACTTATAGGAGTTAAGATTAGTAAAATAAGTAGCTAATATAAGATAGAAGGAGGGGAAGTTAGTAGAGAGCTCTGAACGATCGTAATATTAATAAAATGTAGTATAGTTAGTAAGTATAGGATATAATATTTATTATAACTATAAGAGTAGTAGAAAGTACTAAAAGAGGGTAGAAGTGTTAAAAGAGAGTAAAAGTAAGGGGGAAGTGATAACTTAGCTAGCGTAATAAAAGATTATAAACTATTAATTATTAGTATTAAAGTTATAATAGGATAGACTATAGTTACTATTAATAATAAGGGATCTAAAACTTTACTTATAATATTAGTAATAACTTTAGAGGTGATAAGTTAGAAGTAGAGGCTAAACTATTAGTAACTAAACCTAAAATCTCCATTAGTATAATGATTATATATAAGAGGAGGCTTAGGATCCTCAAGTAATACATATTATCTCTTTAGTATATTAATCCTTACTAATCTGTAGTTATAGTATAATAGTAAAGTTACCTACTAATTAGTATTAGTTTTATAATACTAATATATAAAGAGAGCGAGGGTAGGTATAGTATAAAGTCTAAATTATTAATAATATTAAGTTAGATTAGAAGGTAGCTTATAAGATAGGAATAATATAAGAAGCCTAATAAGGTAAGTTATATAATAAGTTATCTAACTACTCGCTAGGTCCTAGTTATTCTAACCCGGGCTATAGATCTAAAGTCGGATCTAGCTTACTAGGCGAGTAGGAGTCCTACCTACGTAGTAGGTAGGCGAATATTCCTATACCCCTCTTATTAATAAACTAAGATACTAGATTTATAACTAAGTAGCTTTTAAGCGCGTACTTAACTAAGAAACCTAGCGTTATAGAACTAATTATAATATCTCTAGAACCCTATTTATTATTTATACTAGTATAAATACTTATTATATTCTATAACTAGATCTTACTAATTATAATAAGTTTAAATACTAATTCCCTCTTATAATCTTAAGGGCAGAATAGAAATCTATCGATCTAGATATATAGAACTCCTATATATCTACTAAATATTATACTAAGATTAAAGGCAAGCTAATTATTCTTAATTCAAATAAAGCGTCTAATAATAAAGAAGAATCTATAAATACTAAGCGTGCTTAAGCTAATAAACTTATTAATACTATTTAGCCTAAAGAATTCCTTAACTCCTATTAACTTAACTAGGCTATTAATACTAATAAGTGGCCTCTGGCTACTGCATAGTGATCTTACCTACTTAAGTATAATAGACCTTCTAACTCTACGCCTCCAAATAATATATAGCCTTTAGTTATATAATTATAACTCTCCTAACTATAGCTATACTTCACTAGATAGCCTCACGATCTTTAACTTTATATTAGTAATAACGTAGTTTTTAATTATTTAAATTATAAAACTATCGACTTATCCTCTTATATACTACTCGCGCACTACCTATGCTACTAATACTGCTTCTATTACTACTTCGTTTACTAGCTATACTATTATTACTAATGCTCTCTCTATTTAGTATAAGCTATACTTATTAATATTTAAGCCCTAATAGGCCTAGGCTACCTAGGCTACCTAGGCTACCTCTACATTAATAATATAGAGGACCTGCTTAAAGAAGGGCTACTCTATAGGGTATATAATAACCCGCCTAGCTTCTACTACTAAGTCTACTTACTTAGCTATAATATAATTATAAGTATCCCCTCTAGAGGTATTAATAAGAGCCCTCTTAAGAGCTATACTAATAATATACTCTCTATATATAATAGAGTAGTTAATAAAAGAGTAGGCTTTATTAATTATATTAATACTAAACTCTCTAGCAAGCTCTTCTATATTATTAATATTAAAGGGCGTGCCTCGCGCGGGCTTAGCGTTTTTATATATAGGGTCTAGTGCTGATATAGTTAAGGACTTATTATAGGTTATAGGGATAAGAATAAGGAAGAGAGAGAGGTATAAGGCCCTACTTATAATAGAGCTTCTTATACTTCTAGCTATAAGAACCTTTTAGGTTAAGGAGTTATCTCGCATAGTAGCTTTTGCAGCACCTTGCTAGAAGGTTTAGCAAGGGCGTTGCTATGAGAGCCTTAGTAGCCTATTTAGCTCTAATATAATTAGCCCTAGTATAGCGCGCGTCTAACTTTATACGAGGGTTTGCTTCTAAGTATGAATATATAGGGTTCCTATATTAGTTTTCTTAACTAGTAGAGGGCATAGGTTAAAATGCCTATATAGTATTTCCTAAATTATACTATAAGGAACAATGGCGGGTGCAGGATGCAGAGCCACGCTATCAGCAAAACATCGGCGAGTTAGGGGCGAATAAATACACCTTAGAGAAAACTCTATAAGCAAAAAACTTAGAAGGTTAAGTAATAATCTAATATAATAATAGATATCTACGTTTTAGTATTCTAGCTTTTCCTAGTTTAGGCCTTTAGCTATACTCTTTATAATTCTATTGCTTCTAACTCGATTTAAGAAACTAGCGCTAGTTAAAATATCTAAAGCAAACTAGCGATAATATACTAACGATTTAGCAATAGAGTTTAACTATAATAAACTCCGGGCTAGGTATATAGAATATAACTAATAGGGTCTTAGCTAATAAGATATTAAGCATTCGCTAAGGCCTAAGATATAGGGAATATAGCATAGATATTATACTAAGGGAATAGATAACCCTAGCGATAATATAGCAGGAGGAATAACCCTAAGAGGTTAGGCTAGGTCCCGGGTAGTACTAGATTAGGTAGACTACCCCTCGAGGGGCGAATAGATAGCGAGGAGTAACTAATAAGGTACCCCGCCTAGCATACCCCGAGAAGCTAGCATCTCTAGCATCCTTACCTAAGCTATAGGGTTACTATAGAAATAATAGGAGAGCCTTATAGAGCAGATATATCTATAATAATAGCAGCACGAGGAATAAACTACTGCCCTACTACGAGAGCTTACTAATCGCTTAGCGCTAAAATACTTATAGAGAGAATATAAAAAGCCCCCTATATATAACTACTATACTATAACCGAGGACTTTACTATAAACTAAGTTAGTAACTAGATCTAAGCGATTAAAGATACAAACTAATTACATGCTAGTAGTACGCCGGAGCAGCAGGTCTAATAGGTACTCATAAAGATAAGCCTATCCCTATAGACCTAGTAGCGATATTATAAGGCTAGGCTAGAAGGAGACCTAGCATAGGCTAACTTTATAGCATTTACTTGCTAATATTATATTAACCCCGAGCTTTAAGAGCAAAGGTATTATAAGAAGCTAGATATAATAAGGCAGAAAGAGATATAGTTACTAATATAGTTCTTTACTAAATAGTTAGTAATATATTAGGACTTAGGTATAATTAGTATAGAAGATAGTAAGGCTAAGGCCTATATATTATACTTCCGATTAGCCCTATTCCTATATAAGGAACTCGAACGTTAGAAAGTTGAGATATAGAGGCTAAGAGATATAGCTATAGAAGCTAAATACGTATAGGAAATATATTGCTAACGGGGCGGCGAACCTCTATAAAGCGAAAGTAAGAAATAGTATATAGGGGAAGAGTATAACCTAAGGGGGCCCCTAGTAGCGAGGTCGGGTTAAAAGATAGGCTAGTAGGGTTCTAGCTAGAAGATAGCGCAGGGTTTATAGAGCCTGATATCTCACTAATAGGTTAGTAGCATAATATAGGGATCTAACTAGAATAGGTCTATATCTAGCCCTAGTATATAGCTTATAATATCTAATTATATAATATGCTTTAGCTATAAGCAAAAGGGGCATAAGAGGGCAGAAGAGGCTTAATAAGCCTTTAAGCAGCTTTAAGCTGCCTTCTGCTTAGTAACTATTCTCTAATACTAGGACCTAACCTATAAGATAAGGGTTGAGATAGATACTTCTATAAAGGCTATATCTAGTATCTTATTATAGCATATTAATAGTTAGTAGTAACTAGTTGCCTACTATTTATAGAAGCTTAGCGATATAGAGCAACGTTAGGGAGCAGGCTAATAGGAACTTCTTGCTATAGTTAAGAGTTTAGATTATTAGGCTTACTACCTTCAGGATATATTAAAGAAGTTTATAATCCTAATAGATTACTAGGCACTAAAAGGAGTTATTAGCATGCTTATATAAGACCTTTAGGAAAGGCTCGCTAGGTAGGTATATAAACTCTTAGTATTTAACTTCAACCTAGAGCATAAGTCGGGGGTTATAAACCTAGCAGATAGTTTATCCAGGAGGCTAGATTATATAGAGGGGGAGGTGAAGTATAATAATATACTCCTAACCCTAGTAAAGAAACTAAGGCTTATTAGCAAACTACTAGTAGACCTTTAGATAAGTATTACTATACTATAAGGTAGTATAGAGACCTCAAAAGCATTTATTAATGCTATAAGGGTTAGCACAAGGTGCCCCTTCTAGATAGATAGCTCTAGGGGCGGAGACGCCTCGGTCTCTAGTTAGCATTATGCTCTATAGCGCGCTAATATTACTATAACTATAGTAGCTATAATAACCTAATGCTAAAGAGCAAGGGGTAATATAGAGAACGCTTAGCAAGAGGTTATTAACTAAGAGGACTCGCTTAGAGCTAGGTTTACTATAGCATAGTAGTATATCCTACGCTAGGTTATAAGGGAGCTTATAATAAGTAAAATAGCAAATAGTTAGCAACTCTCTAAAGTAATAGAGAATCTTATCTATAGACTATAGGCTAATGACTTATACTACTAGATATAATTAGAGAGGGTGCGTAGACTAGCTAGCGATTATAGGGGCTATATAATCGATAGCTAGGGAACCCTATTCTATAAGGGATAGCTAGAGATACTATAAGAAGGGTCTCTAAGGCTAGAGATCCTTCGCTAATACCATAATAACTATAGGGTAGGTTATATAGGGGTAAATAAGACTACTAAGTTAATCTCGAGGAACTTCTATTAGCTAATCTTAGCTATAGATATATATAATTATATTATAGGGTGCTATATATACTAAGGAAACTGCGTTCCAAGGCATAAGCCTTATAAAAAGTTATAACTACTACCCTTACCTATATACCTATTCTAGGAAATAAGCATAGACTTTATTACTAGATTGCTAGCGAGCTCTCAGCATATAGGCGGAGAATATAACGTAGTTCTCATTATTATATACTAAATAACTAAGTTCGCTATATTTATCCTAATAATAAAGCAGCTAATAGCTGCTAAGTTAGCGCGGATTTTCTACGAATAAGTTAAATGCTATTTTAGCACTCCAGAGGGTATTATTAGTAACTAAGATAAGCTCCTAACTAGCTAATTTTAGGAAGAGTTTATAAGAGAGAGGGCTGTTAAGCGCCGCCTCTCTACTATATACTATCCCTAGACTAATAAGTAGTTAGAAAAGACGCACTAGACGTTAGAAAAATATCTATAAGTATATACTAGCGACTTGCTATAAGAATAGGTAGTCTAGCTACCTGAAGCGGAGTTTATATATAATAATAATCGCTATAGTACTACTAGCTACTCGCTAATAGAGGCCTTATATAGTTACTACCCGCGTTATATAGAATATATAGCCCCTATAAATAGGGTTATAGTATAGGGCGTAAGGGAGCGAATCGAATATATTTCAAGACTCCGCGAGAGGGCCTAGGAATAGTAGCAGAAGGCTACTAAGGTATAAGCTAAGTATTATAACGCGAGGCATAAGGACTAGACTTACTATTAGGGATAAGTCGTTATACTATTAATAAAGAACTTCTAGTTTAAGAATAAGAAACTAATACCTAGGTTTATATAGGTAGCTATTATAGAACTAGTTAGTATATAAGTATATAGGGTCTATCTGCTACTATAGTACTAATAGATATATAATATATTCTCTATTACCTTATTAGAATTATAAGATAACTACTAAGCAGATAGCAAAGGTTCGCCTATATACCTAAAGCTTGAGGATAAGCTAGAGGAATAGGAGGTAGAAGAGATTATTATATAGTAAGGTATTAGCAATAATATGCAATATCTAGTCAAATAGGTAGGATAGCCTATAGAATATAATATATAGGAGCCTATAGAGAACTTAGTAAATGCATAAGAAGCTATTTATAAGTTTAGTAGATAGTATAAGAGGTCTTATAAGAAGTGGGATAACTAGTTATAAGGTTATAGCGATAAGTTGCTAATTGCAATTTATAAGACTACAGAACAGAAGCTAAATTAAGAAGTAAAATATTAATTATATTAAGTAGCGAATTATTACTAATACTATAGCAAAAAGAGGGGTATTATCCTATAAGGAAAAGGGAGAGGGCTAACTATCTAACTAGTTATTCACTTCTAACTAAAACTATAGGCGCGAGCGCCCTAACTACTATAACTACGAGCAGCACTATAATAACTAGTTGCTAGGCTAGTATTACTAGCATCCCTATTATTATCACCTGTAGACTAACTACTCGCTAACTTACTACTAGACTTACTACCTGAGTTGCTACCCGACTTATTACTAGAGCTATTATTAGAGATAGTAATAATAACCTTAGTCTTCTTAGCCCTTCTAGCCTTCTTTACTAAATTATTATTATCCTCTTAGCTACGTTTAGTAAGAGTATAGAGGTATAAGGCGCAGGAGATAGGGCGAGTACTAGTAATAGTAATAAAGCAAGAGGGAATATTATTAGAAGTATACTTAAGGAGGTTATCTTAAAGCAACTTATTAAAATTAGGAAAGGATTTAATATTATACTTATAAGGGCGCTTAGGGACTAGTTTTATCGAAGAGTTATTAACTAGATAATCGATCTTATTGCAGAGGTATATAGCGGGATTATTATTATAAATATATAGTAGCTAGGCAGCGTTTAGGCGCTAAAGGATATTAATACTATTATAAAGAGTACTAACCTAGAACTAGTTATTAGTAGGATATAATTAGTGAGGGAGTAGCAAGTAATAGCCTACACAAACTAGGATATTAAGGGCGAGGTGCTTATAGATAGAAGCAAGCTCCTAGAGTTAGAGCTGCTCTATATTATAGCTACTACTACTAGTAGTAGGATCGTAGATAAGCTTAGTAATATATTTCTATATTACTAAATAGTTAGTAAGGGAAGCGAGAATATAATAATAATAAAGAGGGGTTAAGATACCCTCCCGTTCCTAAATTTAGATCTAGTAGAATATATTCTAGGTTATCTAAGCTATGCCCTAAAGCTCCTAGGGAACCTACTAGGCGTTAGTATATAGCAACCTAGTAGCAAACCAGCAGAGACTTATAGTAGCGTATTTCTTCTTATCGAAGTTATAATAGATATACTTCTATATATATTTGCTATATATATAGCAAAGGTTAATAACGTCTTAATATATCTTATAGAAATAGCTGAGATAGGGATAGCTACTATTAGCATTACTAGTGAGGTTACTAGAGAGGATTTCAGGATTATATAGGTATTTAGCGAGAATTACGCCTATATATATAATATAAGATATAGTAGAGAATAATTAGCGAAATAATAATAAAGGAGATAAACTAGAAAAGGAAGAATAGGGAAAATTAATAATTATAGCAAAAGCTCGCAGAATAGATAATAAAGAGAAAAATAATAAAAGCTATTAAGTTAAAAAAGAGGTGCTAAAAGGGGAAAAATCTAGCTAGGTTAGAGACCTCGAAAAGTAGATACCTTTTTATAATTAGTATCGCTAGGTAATAAGGCTAAATAATTACTAGCTATATACCGCTAAACGGTTATATAACTATTAGCAACTAATTAAAAAATAATAGCAATACTCAACATCCATAAATATATAAACCGCTAGAAAATAAAATATATTATTCGCTATAGTAGCCTAAATCCAGCGTAAGAAGGAGTAATAGCAAATAACATAATAAAGGCGCTAAACTATCGCCCTATAGTTAGTAATATAGAGCTGCATTACCATACTAGTACGCCTTAGGGACTAAGGCTTTAAAAGGGGGGGTAATTATAAGGAATAATAGCAGGTATAGGATATAGAGCTACGCTATTAGCAAAACGTTAGCGAGTTAGGGGTGAATAAATATACCTTAGAGAAAACTCTACAAGCGGAAAACTTAGAAGGTTAAGCAATAGTCTAATATAATAATAGATATCTACGTTTCAGCATTCTAGCCTTTCCTGGTTTAGGCCTTTAGCCATACTCTTTACATATACCTACGAAGTAGGTGAATTTGTTATAGTCTTTTTACAAAGGGGCTGCAGCGTAATTCCAAACTCAATACTATTAAGTATATTAAACCTTAATTAGTAACTAGTATTTATATAGCTAGTACTAGATCTATTCCTATTACTTAGAATAAGAGTAATAATATTAAGATAGCTACTCTATAGAAGTAAGCTAGCGCTACTAATACTCCTAACCTAGCTAGTATTATTAAGGCTATTAATAGAATATAAGTTTATAGTAAATATATCTAATATATTTCCTCCCTACTAGATAGATATAAAGACTTATATTACCCTAGTTATTAAAATTCCTAAGGGTTATATTAATAATATAAATACTATTATACTTAACCTTAGTTAATTTATTGAATTAGTTACTAATAAGCATAAGGTAATTATAATAACTATCCCTAAGGGACTAGTTAATAAGCGTCCGGGCTTCCTTAACCCTAAATAATACCTTATAGCTAAAACGCCTAATAAGTATACTACGTTAGTCGCAGGCTTAGATAACTATAACCCCTTTAATACCTCTAATACGCCTAGTGCTATTAAGATTCCTAATACTACTACTAGTATTAAGATAGTTATCCTTACTAACTAGTACTTATATACTTATACCTCTAGTCTTTGCTACCTTATATAGTCCTATATTAAGTTCCTAACTACTTAAGAAGTAATTAATATTTACTTTTAATACATCTACTTCTTTAATATAACTAAGATTATTACTATCTAGTATACTAAGTATCTTACCTTATATACCCTTATCTAGAATAATACTATTATCCTTAGCCCCTATACTTGTATTAAGGCTTTAAACTTATTTATTATAATGTATATTATAAGTAACTCTAATTTTAGTATAGTATTCCTATTCTTTATTATTAAGTAAATACTACGCTACGAGTTCCCTAGCGTTTATATTAAGGATAATAAGTATATTACCTAGGCTATAATTAATAATAATAACCCTAGCCTTATCTATATACTCCTAGATATAAATAATCCTAAGACTAAGGATATTACTAATTACTAGTATAACTATATTACTAACCTTTAGGGCCTCTATAACTAGGTTATTATACTCGCTACTTCTATTATAGTTATTAAGAATAATAGCGTTATAAAGTCCCACCCTAAGGTTAATAATAAGTCCTATTATAAGTTCCTTAAATAATACTAGGATAACGCTAAGCTAGGTACTACTTATAGTATTAATATCAATAAGCTTCTAACTATTACTAAAGAGATTAATAATAAGGGGGAGGAGTACCTAGACCTCCTTAAGTAAATTAATACTACTCCTTCTACTCCTTTAACTTCAATAAATATACCTCTAAGGATATAAATAATATAGATAGAAGGAATAGATAAGGCATGTATATATATTAGCCTAGCTATATTTATTTAAATAGTTACTTATTATAAAGGTGTCAATCGAACTTTATACTAAGTATTATAAATAATACCTTTCTCTTGTTATATAAATAATTAATATTAAATATACTTAGCGTAGTTATCCCACTTAAGAGTACTTAATATAATTAAAATATTAAATATGCCTAAATATAGTAAGCCTCCTTAAAATAGCTTATCGCCTTTAAGGAGAAAACCTTCTAAAATTATAGAATTTTCACTTATATTTTTTTACCTACTACGTAGACCTGCAAGAGTATGGCTAAGGGCCTAAACCAGGAAGGGCTAGAATGTTAAAACGTAGGTATCCGTTGTTGTATTAGACTATTGCTTAACCTTCTAAGTCTATAGCTTATAGAGTTTTCACTAAGATGTGTTTATCTGCCCCTAACTCGCTAACGTTTTGCTAATAGCATAGCTCTGCATCCTATACCTGCTATTATTCCTTATAATTACCCCCCCTTCTAAAGCCTTAGTCCCTAAGGCATACTAAAAGGGTAATATAGCTCTATATCGCTAACTATAGGGCGATAATTTAGCATCTTTATTATATTATTTGCTATTACTCCTCCCTACGCTAGATTTAGGCTACTATAGCGAATAATATATTTTATTTTCTAGCGGTTTATATATTTTTGAATTTTGAGTATTGCTATTATTTTTTAATTAGTTACTAATAGGTGTACGACTATTTAGCGGTATATAGTTAGTAATTATTTAGCCTTAGTACCTAGCAATACTAAGTATAAAAGGGCGTCTTCTTTTCGAGGTCTCCGACCTAGCTGAATTTTTCCCCCTTTAGCATCTTTTTTTTTAACTTAGCAGCCTCTATTATTTTCTCTTTATTATCTATTCTATAAGCTTTTGCTATAATTATCTAATTTTTCGTCTTTTTAGTTTATCTTTTTTACTATTATTTCGCTAACCGTTCTCCGTAATATCTCATATCGCATATATAGGTATAATACTCACTAAGTATTTATATAATCCCGAGGTCCTTTCTAGCAACCTTACTAATAACGCTAATAATAGCTATCCCTACCTCAGCTATCTCTATAAGATATATTAAGACGTCGTTAACCTTCGCTATATATATAGCGAATATATATAGAAGTATATCTATTATAACTTTAATAAAAAGAAATACGCTACTATAAGTCTCTACTAGTTTGCTACTAGGTTGCTATATACTAACGCTTAGTAGGTTCTCTAGGAGCTTTAAGGCGTAGCCTAGATAACCTAGAATATATTCCACTAGATCTAAATTTAGGAATAGGAGGGTATCTTAACCCCTCTTTATTATTATTATATTCTCGCTTCCCTTGCTAATTATTTAGTAGTATAGAGATATATTACTAAGCTTATCTATAATCTTACTAGTAGTAGTAGTAGCTATAATATAGAGCAACTTTAACTCCAGGAGCTTGCCTCTATCTATAAGCACCTAGCTCTTAATATCCTAGTTTATATAGGCTATTATTCGCTGCTCCCTCGCTAGCTATATCCTACTAATAATTAGTTCTAGGTTAGTACCCTTTATAATAGTATTAATATTCTTTAGTACCTAAACGCCGCCTAGCTACTATATATTTATAATAATAGTCCCGCTATATACCTCTATAATAAGATTAATTATCTAGTTAATAACCCTTTAACGAAGCTAGTCCCTAAGCGCTCTTATAAGTATAATATTAACTCTTTTCATAAATTTAGCTAGTTACTTTAAGATAACCTCCTTAAGTATACCTCTAACGATATTCCCTCCTGCTTTATTACTATTGCTAGTACTTACCCTATCTCCTGCGCCTTATACTTCTATATTCCTACTAAATATAGCTAAGAGGATAGTAATAATTTAGCAAAAAGGGCTAGAAAGGCTAAAAAGACTAAGGTTATTATTATTATCTCTAATAGTAGCTCTAGTAATAAGTCGGGTAGTGAGGTAGGTAGTAGCTTAGGTAATTAGTCGGGTAGTAGCTCTAGTAGTAAGTCGTGTAATAAGTTAGCTAATAATTAGTCTATAAGTAGTAGTAATAGGGATACTAGTAATACTAGCTTAGCAACTAGTTGCTATAGTACTATTCGTAGTTATAGTAGTTAGGGTGCTTGCGCCTATAGCTATAGTTAGAAGTAAATAACTATTTAGATAGTTAGCTCTCTCCCTTTTTCTTATAGGATAATACCCTTCTTTCGCTATAATATTAGTAATAATTCGCTACTTAATATAATTAATATTCTACTTCTTAATTTAGCTTCTATTCTATAGTTTTATAACTTATAATTAGTAACTCGTTGCTATACTTTTGCAACTAGTTATCCTACTTTATATAAGACCTCTTATGCTATCTATTAAAGTTATAAATAGCTTCCTGCGCATTTACTAAGTTCTCTATAGGCTCCTATATATTATATTCTATAGGCTATCCTACCTACTTAACTAGATATTATATATTATTGCTAATATTTTGCTATATAACGATCTCTTTTACTTCCTATTCCTCTAGCTTATCCTCAAGCTCTAGGTATATAAGCAAACCTTTACTACCTATTTAGTAGTTATCCTATAGTTCTAGTAAGGTAATAGAGAATATATTATATATCTATTAGTATTATAATAGTAGATAGACCTTATATACTTATATACTAACTAGTTCTATAATAGCTACCTATATAAACCTAGGTACTAGTTTCTTATTCTTAAACTAGAAGTTCTTTATTAATAGCTTAATAACCTATCCCTAATAATAGGTCTAGTCCTTATACCTCGCGTTATAGTACTTAGCTTATGCCTTAGTAGCTTTTTGCTATTATTCCTAGGCTTTCTTGCG
This sequence comes from Colletotrichum sansevieriae, assembly GCA_026260285.1. NCBI lineage: Eukaryota > Fungi > Ascomycota > Sordariomycetes > Glomerellales > Glomerellaceae > Colletotrichum > Colletotrichum sansevieriae. Next base: position 17,519 of record JAOQIF010000337.1, read on the forward strand.
GAGTCTTGAAATATATTTGATTCGCTCCCTTATACCCTATACTATAATCCTATTCATAGGAGCTACGTATTCTATATAATATAGGTAGAAACTATATAAAGCCTCTATTAGCAAGTAGCTAGTAGTGCTATAGTAACTATTACTATATGCGAACTCCGCCTCAGGTAGCTAGACTATCTATTCTTATAGTAAGTCGCTAGTATATGCTCGTAAGTACTTTTCTAATATCTAGTATATCCTTTCTAACTACTTATTAGTCTAGGGATAATATATAGTAGAGAAGCAGCGCTTAATAGCCCTCTCTCTCGTAAACTCTTCCTAAAATTAGCTAGTTAGGAGCTTATCTTAGTTGCTAATAATACCCTCTAGAGTACTAAAGCAGCATTTAACCTATTTATAGATAATCTGCGCTAACTTAGCAGCTATTAGCTGCTTTATTATCGGGATAAATATAGCGAACTTAGTTATTTAGTATATAATAACGAGAACTATATTATATTCTCCGCTTATATACTAAAGGCTCGCTAGTAATCTAGTGATAAAGTCTATACTTATTTCCTAGAATAGGTATATAGGTAAGGGTAGTAGTTATAACTTTTTATAAGGCTTATGCCTTAGAACGCAGTTCCCTTAGTATATATAGCACCCTATAATATAATTATATATATCTATAGCTAAGATTAGCTAATAGAAGTTCCTTAAGATTAACTCGGTAGTCTTATTTACCCCTATATAACCCGCCTTATAGTTATTATAGTATTAGCAAAGGATCTCTAGCCTTAGAGACCCTTCTTATAGTATCTCTAGCTATCCCTTATAGAATAGGGTTCCCTAGCTATTAATTATATAGCTCCTATAATTACTAGCTAGTCTATATACCCTCTCTAATTATATCTAGTAGTATAAGTTATTAGCCTATAGTTTATAGATAAGATTCTCTATTACTTTAGAAAGTTACTAACTATCTGCTATTTTACTTATTATAAGCTCCCTTATAACCTAATATAAGATATACTACTATGCTATAATAGCCCTAGCTCTAAGCAAGTCCTCTTAATTAATAACCTCTCGCTAAGCGTTCTCTATATTACCTCTTGCTCTTTAGTATTAGGTTATTATAGCTATTATAGTTATAGTAATATTAGCGCGCTATAGAGCGCGATGCTAACTAGAGACCGAGGCGTCTCTGCCCCTAGAGCTATCTATCTAGAAGGGGTACTTTATGCTAGCCCTTACAATATTAATAAATACCTTTAAGGTCTCTATACCACCTTATAATATAATAATACTTATTTAAAGGTCTACTAGTAGTTTGCTAATAAACCTCAGCTTCTTTACTAGGGTTAGGAGTATATTATTATACTTTACCTCCCTTTCTATATAGTCTAGCCTCTTAAATAGACTATCCACTAGGTTTATAACCCCTAACCTATGCTCTAGGTTGAAATTAAATACTAAGAGTTTATATACCTACTTAGCAAGCCTTCCCTAAAAGTCCTATATAAGTATACTAATAACTCCCTTTAGCGCCTAGTGATCTATTAGAACTATAAACTTCTTTAATATACCCTAAAGATAGTAAGCCTAATAGTCTAAACTTTTAACTATAGCAAGAAGTTCCTATTAGCCTACTCCCTAATATTACTCTATATCGCTAAGCTTCTGCGAATAGTAGGTAACTAGTTACTACTAATTATTAATATATTATAATAGGATACTAGATATAGCCTTTATAGAAGCATCTATTTTAACCCTTATCTCGCAGGTTAGGTCTTAGTATTAGAGAATAATTACTAAGCAGAAGGTAGCTTAAAGCTGCTCGAAGGCTTATTAAGCCTCTTCTAGCTAGTGAAACTCACCTCCTTTCTTATTATTCTCACTACCTTTTAATAAAGATATTATTAGAGCTATAATACCTAAATATCCTATAATAAACTTATAGTAGAAGTTATAGAATCTAAAGAAGACCTAGATATCTTAGTATATCTTTAGTAGCTTCTATTTAGTAATAGCTTAGACGCGAGTTTAGTCTATTAATATACCCTTAGGTATACTAATATACCCTAGGAACTCTACCTGCTATTAGTAAAACCTATACTTACTAAGCTTAGTATAGAGCTCCTACTAGCAAAGCTTATAGAGCACTTAGAGAAGGTCTTTTATATATTACTCTCTTATCTTAGAGTAGACTATAATATTATCTATATAAATAATGCAATAAGTATCTAGTAGCTTAGTAAATACTTAGTAAATATACGCCTAGAATATAGCTAGGGCGTTTATAAGTCTAAATAGTATAATAGTATACTTAACGTACCTATAATATATCCTAAACGCCGTTTTCTAGCAATCCTCTAGCTTAATATAAATATAGTAGTATATATCTTGAATATTAATTTTCAAGATCTATTTCGCTCCCTAAAGCCTATCTAATAGTTTACTAATAAGAAGGAGTAGATATTAGTTCTTTATTATTACCTTATTAAAGCCTCGATAATCTATATAAAGGTATAGGGACCTATCTTTCTTAAGTATAAAAAGGATAGGGGCGCCTGCCTTACTAGTTGAGGGTTAGATCCGCCCTATTACTTAGTTATTAGTAATATATTAGCGAAGTTCTTCTAACTAATACTTATTTAATAGGTAGATAGGCCTATATAGGGGTTTCTTCCCTTTGATTAAGTTAATAGTATATTCTGCGCCCTCTAGGACTAGGTATTGCTTCGCTAACTATTCATTAAACGCTACTTATTTACTAGATAGCTCTAGTAGTAACTCTATATCGCCCTCTAGGGTATCTTCTTCTTCTAGAGCCCCTATTAGCAGCTTATAGGGAGCGATATTCCCTAATATATATATAATATAAGCCTTCTAGCTATTCTTAATAATCTCTTATATAAATATTAATAACTTAGTAATACTAAAGCGTATATATTTCTAGGTATTTATCTAGGTATTAATTATAATACCCTCTCTTCCTATAGAGTATTATAATAGGAGAAAGTCTCCTGCTCCTTTAGGTCGGGGGGCTTTAGCAAAGAGTTGCTATATCTTCCTCGCTTCTCCTCCTAAGTTAATAAGGAAAAATATTAACTAATATATATTCTAGCTTATTATAAATAACCTATTAAACCCTTCTAATATAGGGGTAGTAGCTACTATAGGTTATAGTTATAAGGACTTAGCTAGTTAACTACTAATAATATTAACCTAGGAATAGGAATCTATATCTATTATTACTTCTTATTTAGTAATATTCTAGAGAATAATCGCCTATCCCTTTATAATAGCTCCCTTAGGGAGAGTATCTAGTTCTAATTTAGGCGCAGGGGTTATTAATATAATCCCCTAGCTTACTCGTTTTCTAATAAATTAAGTTCTTTAACTCTTAAGAATTAGATTATATTAATCCTTACCTTCTTAGCGAGTACTTAGTATCCTACTAGCGTTTTATTTGCACTTTATCTCGCATGTTTATCTAAGTAGTCTACCCTCTTATACCCCTTTTGCTTATAGCTAAAGCATACTATATAATTAGATATTATAAGTTATATACTAGGGCTAGATATAGACCTATTCTAATTAGATCCCTATATCGCGCTACTAACCTATTAATAAGGTATTAGGCTCTATAAACCCCGCGTTATCTTCTAGCTAGAACCCTGCTAGCTTATCTTTTAACCTAACCTTACTAATAGGAGCCCCCTTAGGCTATACTCTTCCCCTATATACTATTTCTTACTTTCGCTTCGTAAGGGTTTGCTACCCTATTAGCAATATATCTCCTATAAGTATTTAGCTTCTATAGCTATATCTCTTAGCCTTTATATCTTAACTTTCTAATATTTAAGTTCCCTATATAGGAATAGGGCTAATTAGAAGTATAGCATATAGGCCTTAGCCTTGCTATCTTCTATACTAACTATACTTAAGTCCTAATATATTACTAATTATTCAGCAAAGAACTATATTAGTAACTATATCTCCTTTTGCCTTATTATATCTAGTTTCTCATAATACCTTTGCTCTTAAAGCTCGGGGTTAATATACTATTAGTAAGTAAATATTATAAAGCTAGCCTAGGCTAGGTCTCCTTCTAGCCTAGCCCTATAATATTACTACTAGGTCTATAGGGACGGGCTTATCTTTATGAGTACTTATTAGACCTGCTGTTCTAGCATACTACTAGTATATAGTTAGTTTCTATTTTTAATTACTTAGATCTAGTTACTAACCTAGTCTATAGTAAAGTCCTTAGTTATAATATAGTAGTTATATATAGGAGGCTTTTTATATTCTCTCTATAAGTATCTCAGCGTTAAGCGATTAGTAAGTTCTTATAATAGGATAGTAGTTTATTCCTTATATTGCTATTATTATAGATATATCTACTCTATAAGGCTCTCCTACTATTTCTATAGTAACCCTATAGCTTAGGTAAGGATACTAGAGATACTAGCTTCTTAGGGCGTCCTAGGCGGGGTGCTTTATTAGCTACTACTTGCTATCTATTCGCTCCTTAAGGGGTAGTCTGCCTAGTCTAGTGCTACCCGGGACTTAGCCTAACCCCTTAGGGTTATTCCTCCCGCTATATAATCGCTAGGGTTATCTATTCCCCTAGCGTAATATCTACGCTATATTCCCTATATCTCAGGGCTTAGCGAATAATTAATATCTTATTAGCTAAGACCCTATTAGTTATATTCTATATACCTAGCTTAGAGTTTATTATAGTTAAACTTTATTACTAAATTATTAGTATATTATTACTAGTTTGCTTTAGATATTCTAACTAATACTAGTTTCTTAAATTAAAGTAGAAGTAATAGAATTATAAAGAATATAGCTAAAAGCCTAAACTAGGAAAAGCTAGAATATTAAAGCATAGATATCTATTATTATATTAGACTATTGCTTAACTTTCTAAGTTTTTCCCTTATAGAGTTTTCTCTAAGGTATATTTATTTGCCCCTGACTTGCTAACGTTTTGCCGATAGCGTGGCTCTGCATCCTGCACCCGCTATTATTCCTTATATATTATTACTAGTTTGCTTTAGATATTCTAACTAGTGCTAATTTCTCAAATCGAGGTAGAAGTAATAGAATTATAAGAGTATAGCTAAGGGCTTAAACTAGGAAGGGCTAGAATATTAAAATATAGGTATCTATTATTATATTAGACTATTACTTAACCTTCTAAGTCTATAGCTTGCAGAGTTTTCACTAAGGTATATTTATCCGCCCCTGACTTGCTAACGTTTTGCTAATAGCGTGGCTCTATATCCTGCACCCGCTATTGTTCCTTATAGGACCGTATTAATTAGTATAATAATAATATAATAATAAGTAGTTATAAAAAGATAGGATTATAGCTAAAACTAGCTACTTTTCGCTTTATTTAAAGGCTAATTATAGCCTCTAACTTATTATTTCAATTTATATAATTAGATAGGCTTATTAAGCGAGTGCTAGTATAAAAGAAAAACTACTAGTATAGGAATATTTACCTACTTATATAGTAGGTAGGACTCCTATTTATCTAATAAGCTAGATCTAAATTTAGATCTATAGCTTAGGTTAGAATAACTAGGACCTAGCGAGTAGTTATATAACTTATTATATAACTTACCTTATTAGCTTCTTATATTATTCCTACCTCGCTAGCTACCTTCTAGTATAACATAATATTATTAATAATTCAGACTTTATACTACGCCTAACCTCTACTCTCTTTATATACTAGTATTATAAAACCAACAATTGGAATTAATATTCGTAGACTCGAGGTCGGACCTGTGTGTGACTTCTCAATCTCTATACACCACATTGAACCTAATCCACTGAACAGATGGGTATTTGGCTGGTCAAATGTCCTAGAAACCACTTTCTCCTATCCTATGCGTTTTAGCTGGTCTGCAGGATATTCTGCATATCTTGGAGGAGGTGACGACTTTTCACCAGCCTATCTTAAGTTTCTATCTGCAAGTGCACTAATTCTACAGGCGAAGTTTCTAGGATCCAGGTTTCAGTTATCAAGTTCAACGACCTCCCTGCCAATTAGGGAACATTTCCGCGTGAAGGCTGATGGAGTTTGCTGACGCGGATTTGAAGCGAATGCTCAATTAAATCGGTGAAAACCAATGAACACACCTGTGTTTGCATAGGTTTTGGATTCAAGAATTTCATGCGCGAAAGTTTGTTCAAGTGCCGGAACGGGGGCAACGCAGGCGGTGGCTGGCCGCTTCGAGTACACGAGGGGTTCAGCCGTCAAGATTGGACTACCACCGACACGGTCAAAAGGCTTTGATCGATCTGATTTGGGTAACGTGGAAAAGTTGGATGGATCAGGCCTATGCGTCCACTCGACATGTAGCTTGTTTCTCGGGTCCCGAACACCCCGAGGAAGAATCGAACAGAGGCAGAGGCGAACAAACGTAGGCGAAGGTCTTCTAGGCCAACCTGACAGTATTGGCAATGCTAGTCTTCAGTCTGTGCAGGCTCACTCTCTCTTTGGGACTTGGAAGCTGTTACAGCAGTTGTCCATGCGGTGGATACCGTCCCAACTCCCGTGATCGACTCCTCCTCCGCGATGTATTTGGCAGCGTAAACACTGGAGGAAATTTTTACCAGACCATGTCTAGTAGCTCCGTAGACTATAACAGCCGTGAGAGCTAAAGGCGCCAGCCGGATGCTATTGAAGCCTGGCGAACATTCAGAACGCGCTTGCGATCCATCAAACGCAAAAGCACCATGCCGCGAACTGCATTAAGATACGTATGCTCGGGCCAATACTCACAGAGGATTGTGATCCAAAAACACTGAAAGCTGGGGCTCATTCAAGAGTTCTCCGAGATGGCATTAGGTCGGATTGACCAGATCAAGATGATTCATAGTCGTTGAAAGTAATGGGAAGTAATAGCTTGTTGAGATCAATTCTGTCATGTTGTGGGGCTTATAAGTTATCAAGCTGCCTGTCATGTCTTATCGCTATATAGTACTTCAACGATGATGGGGAAAATCCCTACTCATCGACATCGACCTGTTCTCGTACGTCTATGAGAGATTGGCTCCCAGTCCCAATTATCACAGTTGCAGCAATTCTCATAAGTACAGAAGCGTCGCGAGCAGCTTGTAGTAGATTTCAATGAATCAAGTTTGAGATGAAAGAGAAAAGCCCCGGCCACGGAGTCGCTCTCAGGTCATCCGACCTCCTCACTTAGCAGTTGAGGCAGCAAGGGACAGGACCCCGATCTGCCAGCATAGACGTGACGAGTGTCGTCATGTAGTCAGAAGTATCGTTACAGAGATTGAATCTTCAGATCATAAGCTGACCGATCCCCATTGATTCCGCGGCGGTGATGCTTTCAGTCCCACCAACACAGTCGAAGCTAGGTATGGGCAATGCAATAAAGGCCAGCGGGAGTGTTAACGTATCGCCATACAGGGACGGGACGCAGCTGTTATGCTGCAGTCCGCCAGGTATAGCGGGTAGACCATGTGTCAAACAAGTGCATCGATGAGGGAAATGCCCACTCGGGGAGCAGGTCGCCACAGACAATGGAAGATGTTGGCGAGACCATCCAGGTCAGAGGAGCCCTCGTCAGAACCTGTGATCGAACCGTGTCAATTGGCGTTCCGACCAACGTACCTTACTTGTCCAAGTGTATGAAACACTCACGGCGTCTGCGGTGTAGCTTAGCGGCGTGTTTGACGGACTGGCTTCTGTTGAGGCGATGATGTCGCTTTACTTCCAGTCATCAGTACCAAAGTGGGAGGTGAGCTAGTTAGGGGAATACAAGTCTGCCTCGGATTGCTGCAATCACGTCTTCTAAATTCTCACAGGTTCTGCCCTGCGGCACCGAAGGCCGGAACGCGGTTCACACGTAAGAGCATTACGCGCGCCACATCTGGTGGAATATGTGTCAAGTCCGCCCCATCTCTTGGTGTATTTGGCATAAAGATAATACATACCATGCTGTGATACCTACATGAATGTCAAGCCGGCAATGTACCAGCTAATCCTACAGCCACTCGACCAATGCCGCCGCCAGTTTCAGCCATTGTTACGCCGGATTCATCGAAGAAATCTCGCGGATCAACGATAAAGAGTCGTGCGGAAGAGCAAGATGAAACATGTGACACATCCATGAACCTCGAACTATGCCATCTCGTCAAAACCATAAGTGTCAATTCCCCAACGCCATGCCAACGCAAAATAATGCAGATTTGTTGAAGGTGGAACGAGCCTGCGGACGTACGTGTGCGCACCGACAATCAGCAGTATCCCTTTTGAGCTAAGCCAGCCAGCGTTGCTATCGTGGGACCTTCTAGGCTTTCTGACGTTCTGCAGGGACTGCAGCCTTACCCTCAAGCAGAACCCTCTTCGCCTCGCCACGCTCATCATGGGCCTCGTTTTCTCTCTTCCTATCTCTGGATTTGTTGTCCTTGCCAGCCACCGCAGCAGCTCGTCGCGCCTCCTTCTCCTTGCGCTCATTTTCGCGTCGTAGGGCCTTGGATTCGAATTCGTGCCAGTCACCATCTAATGTTGCAAGCCTGTTCGGCTGGTTAGCACGAGTCCAATGACAAAAGTAGTACGGAGACTCACTCTACAGCCTGTCGAGGAGCGGGTTCCTCGGAGGTGAAGTATTCATCCGCCAAGACCTCAGCTGCTGTAGGCCTCTTCGTAGGGTCGTAGCGGAACATGGCAGCCAGAAGTCGGTATGCAGCAGCGGGTAGTCTTTCCTGGTATTTTTCGGCGAAGGTGTTTGCTCTTCGGTAGCCTGGTCGTAACAGTTCAAACCAGGCCATGTCGACAAGACCTGGCCACTCGGCTTTGTTCGGTGTTCCCATGACAGCGTAGATCTTGTCCAGCTGGTTGATCTCGCTTCCGTCACCAGGGAAGATGGCGTGGCGAGTGAAGATCTCAACCATAACACAAGCCGCACTCCAAACGTCGCAAGCTGGTCCATATTGTGTTTCGCCGAGTAGCAATTCTGGTGAACGATACCAGATAGTGATGACTCGGTTGGTGTAATCTAGCTGGTGCCGTTTTGCGTAGAAACGAGCCAAACCGAAGTCTGCAAGTTTGAGGATACCGTCGCTGCTTACAAGTATGTTGGCAGCTTTTATATCGCGGTGGAGGACGCCACGCTTGTGCAGGTAGTCAAGGCCATCAAAGAGTTGCTTGGCCATGTGCTTCTTCTGGGCTGCGTCCAATTTGAAAGTTGGATGGTTCAAAATACCCGTCAGATCGTGAGAAAGGTACTCGAATACCATGAAACAATCGTTCTTCTCGACCATGACTTCTTGTAGTTGGACAATGTTGGTATGTCGCAACGACTGAAGCAGCTTGATCTCTCGGATAGCTGTAACGGGAAACCCGTCTTTTTCGCCTTCCATACGGATGCGCTTGAGAGCGACTAAGCCCTTGGTATACACATGCAACGCCTTGAAGACCTTTCCATATGTACCGGAACCTACTACTGACTCGTTACCAGGCTTGCGGTAGTAAACCGAGTCCGACTTCCTCAAGTCTTCGGGCAGTACGGGTCCAGGCTTGAGCCGCCTCATCGTCTTCTTTATCTGGCGTGTTCTCGGAGCGGGAGGCTGACGTGGTCCTGGAAGAGGCTGATGTCGGGAATCCTGCCGTGCTCTGGCTGACGCGGGTTCGGTCGGTGCACCGCGAAGTATGTCCTTGTCGACGGCCTTATCCATCTCCTTCCCCTTCTCCTTCTCTCGGCCTCTGTCTCGACCACGGTCGCGGTCGCGGTCGCGATCTCGTTCGCGATCTCGTTCGCGATCTCGTTCGCGCTCACGGTCCCGATCCTCTCGATTCCGTTCACGCTCTCGGCCATGATCGCGGTCATGAACACGATGCCGATCTCGATCTCGTTCACGATCTCGGTCGCGATCGTGATCTCTTGAGTCATTCTGCTGAGGAGCATCGCGCCGAAGAGGAACAGCGTTGAACTTCTGTGAGATCTCCGGCTTCGGCGCCGTCGGAGTAGGCTTTGCAGATGCCTTAAACGCAAAGCTAAACTTCGACGACGACGATGCCTGAGCAGTCTGGCCAGCAGGCGGCGCTCTGGTACCTCGCTGTGTATCATTCTCACCTGTCTTGTCGGATGGCGTAGTGTCTTCAACTTGCAAATCTTTCGATGGACGAAAAGGATTCTCGGTCTCTGCAGCGTTGTCGCCGACATCAGACTGATTGCTCTGGGCAGGGGTGGTGGACTGCTGGGAGGTTGCATCTTCAGCTTGTCCGAATTGCCCACGAGAAGCAGATCCGTGATTATTTGATGTCCACTGAGCGCTTTTGAAGCCGTTGCCCCGGTAGCCACCACGGCCAGAACCGAAGTGACCTCCTCGAAAAGCTGCGCCACCTCCGCGGAAGTTGCCTCTGAAGTTGCCTTGGGAGAATTGCTGCATGGGTCCGGTTGGAGCTGATGGCGGCGGTGAGAATGATGGATTTGGAGTGTAGGAGCTTTGCGGACCGGTTGGGGGACCAAAGTTGTTTTGTGGGTACTGAGGGGGATATTGGCTAAATGAAGGTTAGGAACAACCTGCAGAAGGGATCACTGAGTGATGGGAAACATACTGTGTCGGAGAAAATTGATGAGGACCCCAACTCCCTCTGCCAGCACCGTATGGCGAATGATTCGGGGACGCGTTGTAGGAATTTGGAGTCGGCTGCGGGGATTGAGAAAACTGGCGTGGGTCGCTGAACTGTTGGTTGAAAGCGGCCGGCATTTGCTGATTCAAGCCGAAGCCTCCCCTATGATTACCTCTGGCACTCATACTGACCTCTACGCTGTTCGCTCCAGAAGATGGTTGAGATTTAGAGGGTTGCCGAGAGTCTTCACCTTGCGGTACCCGCCTGCTCGATCCCCTACTAGCGGATCGAGAGGAGGCACGAGACCGAGGCTCCTTATGGCGCTGGCGGTCTCTAGAACTGCGACGTGGAGAACTTTGACGTCGATCTAATCGTGCAGAAGTAGATGATCTCACAGGAGATCTTTGTCGATGGTTGGAAGGTGCAGAACGATCCCTTCTTCGAGGTGATGTTTCGCGGCGGTGCGACGGGGAGTAGTCTCGGCCGTGTCCTCGGTCTCTTCCTGGCGACCTCGACCTGCTGCGACGGCCTTTCTGACTCCTTTCCTTGGGCTTTGATCGATACCCTCGCCGATCGGGGCTTGGTGATCGTCGTGAAGGCCGAGGAGAGCCTCGACCGCTCCGAATAGAGTCCGCCGGGGGTGGGGAGTCTCTGCGGTCACGTCGGGTGCTGTCTCGTCTCAATATCCTCCTATCAGAGTTCGTCCTATCAATACTTCGACTTCTCGGTCGCTTTGCGGATGGCGATAATAGATGGACGTCACCGCGAGGGTGTCCTCGACTGCGATCTCGATGTGACCTGGTTCGGGACTCGCGCCGCGAATCTCCAGCGTCTCTGCCACGAGACCGATCACGGGGATCTTCTTTATACTTGTCGCGACGCGGAGGTGACGGGGATACGCGATGATGGCGTTCTCTGCTACGATCGCGAGATCTATGGTGGTTTCGGGCAGGAGGCTGCGACTTATCGAGGAAAAGGTCGCGCAGTTTGCTGTCTTGCGATCTGTCGGATTCCCGAGCTCGACGGGATGGAGGCGTCGGAGATCTGCGGGAGCGTGTCACTTCTCGACCAGCTCGGCCTCGGTCTCTGCGCTCATCGCCTGCTCTGCGGTCGTCTCTCATGGCGACATGTCGAGGTCCGTTGTGGTGGTAGGACTCCATCGTAGCAGCTAATTCGATTTGAGTTTTTAGTTGCAAGTACGTTGCGAGCCGAGGTTTCGCCGATAACGTGATGAATCGTGCCTGATAAGCGGGGTATGCAGTTGTCGAGGCGCTGATGGCCTTGGCAACCATCAGGACGAATTGTTTGACCCAAGATTGGGAGGAGGGAAAACATCCAAGCAGCCTGTAGATAAGCAAAATTTTGCCTTACAGGACAGAGCAGTTCATTACCGCTGTCTGACCTGTGGATTGTCGCAAGTCCGGAGAATCTGTAGCGGGCGTGTGAAGTGCACTAATGCCGCTGCAGCATGCCATACCGCCATCCAGATCAGTCAGTCGGTTCAAGTCGGAATCCTCCAAGCCTGCGAGGTGCACTTGCAGAACCACCGCTGTGACAACATCCTTCCGCATAATTCTATGGCAGGTAGGACTTGTCGAAATATCGACCGATCTAGGTTCTGGTGATCGAGCGGCCCTTCGATTCAAGATGGATCAGAACCCTTGCACACTATCTGTCCTGCTCTCCGCCGTTGTCCAGCATTTGGACCACAAGACCAAAGCATAAGGTCACTATGTACGATTTACGTGCCGGGGATCGCCAGGTTTTTCTTGACATCCGTTCAATCCGGTAGAGCTCAGAAGCCCCTGAACCTCCCAGTTGAACGGTGGATTTATGGCTTGGAGGTGGACACTCCGATGTGTCGTCTCAAATGTCCAGTCAGCAAGACCAACCTTCATGACTCCAGCATGGACGACAACGAGGCCACGGCGTCTTTGGGTGGGAAAAAGCCTCGTTGCGAGCGTCAAGTGGGCGTTGTGTTGATCGAAAGGGCGCCAGTTCTTTAGCGACTAGTCCTCCTCACACGCCAATGTAATGTCGCCCATCATCAGGAATCAAAAGTCGACTCCATGACTGGCAGCCGCCGTAAGTATGTCATCCCTCTCAGAGACTCACGAGGCATTCTTGGATGCCAGGATGCCCGTCTCGTGCCTCAACGGAGTTCTGTGAGGTTCCTCTCCATGAAGTCGGTTGCGCGACCGCTTCAACGCTCGTTGTCGCCTTGGTTGCCACATCTGGAACCGTATGCTTCCCAAAAGCAACAAGTCTATAGGCTTCGGTGTCGATCGAGCCGGCAGGGCGGTATAGTCGGGGTAGCGATCGCATGGCAGCGCTTCTCCGCCATCGTCGATAAGACTTGTCGCGCAAATTTGGCAATATTGCGCAAAGAAAGCACAGCAATAACTGTTTCCTATCCCTCGAAACCACCGCCGCGCTCCTCATTTGTCAGGGCCAAACGCTGCCTCCGAGAGCCCTCGGCCAGTGCAACTCGGTGAGCCTCGCCGCGCATGGCAGACGCCGGTGGAAAGTCCACTCATTGCAGTATGAGGATACTGCTAAGTTTTCAAATCGTCCGCGATTTTCTGATGATCTGAATAGACAATGTCGCGCTCCGTCGCTTGCTTGGTGAGGTTGGTTAGTCGTAGCAACCCGCGTTGCATGAGGTCGGTGACAGTGTGCCGTGGGTCGTGGGGGGAAAACCTTGATCCTCCATGGCAGACCAGTCACGTGATAGTGCTTAATCAGTACGTACACAGTGATGGTGTGGACTGCTTCTGGTGCCTTTTTTGTCACCCACGTTCAGCCACATAGGGGTAATTACACTTTCTCATACAAATTAACCGCTTTGGGTAGCACAATTTCCTAAGGTAGACTGGCCTTTTCGCTCTCATGGTAGGTATGTGAGGCTGGAAAAAGTCAAAGATTTTAGGTAGTCTCTAAGTTCGAGTAGTTCTGCTTTGCTGAAATGGACCAAGCAGTCTGAAGCAGTTTGCACCCTGCACATTATCTTTTTCCGAGAATAAGCGGCTTGATTGACATTCCCAGGGGCTGTTCAACACTGAACAGTAACTTTTCTTAACGGCACCGTTCTACGCACAAGGACGTTTAGGACATTTGAGGGGGATGACAATAGTGGCGATAATGATGAAAATGCTATCGAAGACTGAGAGTAAGCAATTTCCCCAACTAGGAAACTGAATAAGCTAGTCCTTTGAGATTCTGTAAGGTCTAATGTGTGATTGTGAGAGTTCAGAATAGGGTTGACATCGATGATCCCTTTTTCCTTGGTGTCGGATTCTAGCGGGTTTAAAGTAATTAATCAGTATTTTCCTGTTCTTATCCTTCCGCATCGGATATCATTGAGTATTTCTGGCTGAGTTTGAACCCAAAGCCTTGCTCATTTCCCAATTTCGTCTCACAGGACGCCGGCATGTACTCCGGGTTGCCGGTCGCAAGCGCGTAAGCTATCCGAGACGCTACCGCAAGCGTAGAGGCTGCATGCTCACGGGCGTTGTCATTCACAACGGGAATGTTAATGATACTCAGACATTACGCCGTGCCTTCGGAAGTGGCACAGCATAGTATGGAGCATTCTCGAAATAGCGTCACTGTCACTAAATTAGTTGAGCCTGATCTTAGATTCAAACCTTCATAGGAAAACTTGCAGGATAAGGTCTTAAGACGCTTCGTTGCCTGACCAACCCTCCTTGTCAGGTCTGGAATCATGCACAGCCGAGTGACCAAGACAACGAGAGACCCTGATTTTAGGAACATCTAAGCATGAGAAGCTGTGCGGACTGCCTTGTACGTGGTAAGCATTACGTGTGGGTTTTTCGTGGTCATGTCTTGCTATATTTGGGGCCGCAAGACAAGAGACAGTAAAAATCTCTGTATTCTTTCATTGACTGGAAACTGTATATGGAGAAGTCATTTTTCTCAGGCATATCAGCACTGGTCTTGCGTGGTCATAAGGAGACAACAGTCAGGAGTGATTATAAGCCACTGAGGACTGTCACACCCCAGCCGTCCAGGGCTGCCCAAGGTTTGTTAAGAGACCATACCTATTAGTTTAAGGTCCCATTCGCCAAGTCAAGTAGTTGAGCCGTGATTGCTTAAAGAAGCCTGCCCAGCGTCCTGGGCAACAGCAACCGTACCAGGGCTACTTCGATAATGGCTGACCGTCGACAATGAGGGAGAGGGTTATGGAGATCGGCAGTTGAGCCAATGATGCCCAGGTGTCCAAACACACGAGATCCCCCAAAAAGTCTTAGTTGCATGATCTTATGGTATAGCACGAAATCAACCTGTCAGTATGGCACGACCGGTATCAGGGAAATACCTCAATCACAGGAATGTCACAGACCGGCACCCGGACAACTTGAGTTCATGATCACCAGGCCTGGTGATGTAGGTGATCGTCGTCTCGCGGGTGTATCCGGACGAATTCGTAGCTGATTTCACGATCTTGGCCATTGGGGGCGACGAATGGCGCCATATGCGTGGAGATCTCACCTGTCCCTTTCCCGGGCTCCTCTGGAACTGAGGGTCTCAGAGGCGTTTTTGGAGGTGAATTGCGGCGAGGCGGAAAGGGAAAAAGAATCCCAAGTGACACGCTACAGTTGGCGTAATGATATTTTTTTTTCTTTCTTATTTGGCGGCTGCGTTCGGTTCAAAAATGGGCAGCAAACGACTTGAGGTTATCCTAAATACGGCTCGGAGCCGACAGCAACAGGATTGGGTGAGTCGTCACCCCAGAGAGTCTTGGAGGCGCGCAGACTCGAGTGAGTCGAGTCTGGGAAGTTAGAGAATGAACCCCGCAAATACTGTCGTCATCGTGACTAAGCTCGACCGGAGAAGACTACCTCAAACTCATAGCTATCAAAATTGCATGAGGCCTGGCGTCGGCGCTACCAGGCCAGCATTCCACAGGCATTACACAGGTAGCAGCACCCATGCTGGGAACGGCCAAGGCACCTTTCCCAGCCTCTCGAGAGCTTTTCGCTCTCGATTTTTCGATCCTCCTCATAATTCCGATACAGAATGCTAGAAGAATTCTCTGCCACCCTCAAGGTTCTGCGCAAAGCAGCTTCTGGGGGCCCCGGAAAAAAGGCAACATGGTGAAAAGTCTGCTTTCTTGACTTTTACTCCCCGGAATAGCAATCGGACGGGAATTTTCGCGCGCCATATATCGGATTGGTCACGACGCATAAAGAGTCGCATTCGGGGAAACATGGCGGTATCATCAACACACGGCGACGTCGTCCGGGACTCGGCGAGGCAATATGGGAAAAGAATTTGTTGAGCAAGTTCGCGGTCTGGACTTGTACCACCCTGTATTGAACGACCATGTTCACCCCAAATTGGAACCCCAAACTGCAGTGTGGGTTCCCGCTAGTCGTAGCTGCAATGTCCGCTGTTGTTGTTCCACATCGCCCCCCATCGCCCATTGAATCGCGCTGCAGCTCCTCATTCACACTGAGGCGAGGTGCGGTTCACCCGCACTCTGAGGTGCCAGCCGCAGCCGTTGCCTGACCACCCACTCCTGGTGCTGCTTTCTTCTGGGATATCAACGCAGTCCCTCTGACCATTCACTCGTATTCACCACTGCGAATCTGCGGTCCTGATGCCGCAGGAGCTAAGGAAAGCTGGCAGAGGTACCAGGGCTAGCGTCGCAGCATGGCATGGTACATGCAAGAGAAGCTGGCTGGACCGAACTGGATCGTCCAACCACGACCACACCACCTCATCAGCCCAGCCCTGCCAATGCCCGCGCGCCTTCGTTTCCAAGACGCCTCGTAGCTAAAACCTTTCTTCCCCGCAAACAT
This sequence comes from Colletotrichum sansevieriae, assembly GCA_026260285.1. Taxonomy (NCBI): domain Eukaryota; kingdom Fungi; phylum Ascomycota; class Sordariomycetes; order Glomerellales; family Glomerellaceae; genus Colletotrichum; species Colletotrichum sansevieriae. The sequence goes on from JAOQIF010000337.1 coordinate 33,956, forward strand.
CTCCTCGCTCGAAAGCTTTTGTCTCCCCCTTCCTCTCTGTCGTACTTCTTGTCTGTCCCGCCCAGGACCTCCCGCCGACGCATTGTTTTAATATCAAAGTCTTGTCCACTTGCACGCCATCTTGGGAGCTTCCCTGAGCTCCGCCCTCTTCCCATTTCGCCAACGTTGCCTTGGCTACCAGTCAGTAGGCCCTGCATAGTTGCGTCATATAAGCTTCAACTGGCTTCTTATCTCCTTACGCAACTTTTTGCCTCCTTTTTTACCTTTCTCTCCAGCTTCCACGAACTCTGTCCGAGCTCTCTCCGTCCTCACAAGCTGACACTCGACCTAGCGTCCCAAGAACGTAACGTTATCTCCCACGATGACCACAATGCCCGAGGGGAACAGGGACAACGCCGACCGTCCTCCTCGCGACGTCAAGAACCACTTGCTCTTTGAGATCGCGACCGAAGTTGCTCATCGAGGTACCACCCCCACGATTGCCCCCCCCCCCCCTGATCATCGTCTCCGCAGTGGGCTGACCCATGTGTGATGCGCAGTTGGCGGTATATACTCCGTAATCAAGTCCAAAGCTCCTGTAACCACGGCCGAGTATGGCGACCGCTACACGCTCATCGGTCCTTTGAACCACCACTCCGTGAGAGATAATTGCTCTAGATGTCACATCTGCACTAAATTGACGAAAAAATCAGGCCGCTGTGGAGGTTGAGGAGCTGGAACCGACCAGTACTGAGCTTGCTGCTACGATTCAGTCCATGCGGGATCGTGGTGTTGGCATCCTCTACGGACGATGGCTCATCGACGGTGCTCCTCGTGTGTTGCTGATCGACACCAAGACCGCATACCACTTCTTGGACGAGTGGAAAACCGATTTGTGGAACGTTGCTAGCATCCCCTCGCCACCCAATGATGACGAGACGAACGAAGCTGTTGTTTTTGGATACCTTGTTGCTTGGTTCCTGGGAGAGGTGAGAAGCTCTCTATGCACTCAGGCACAACAGTGCTGACATTGGTCATAGTTTGTCTGCCATGAGAAGAAAAGGGCTGTGATTGCTCACTTCCACGAATGGCTTGCTGGCGTGGCTCTACCCCTAACCAAGAAGCGGCGTATCGACGTAACCACAATCTTCACGACTCACGCAACTCTTCTGGGGAGATACCTTTGCGCTGGTTCGGTCGACTTCTACAACAACCTGCAATGGTTCGACGTTGACGCAGAGGCTGGGAAGCGAGGCATCTACCACCGGTACTGCATCGAGCGAGCTGCTGCTCACGCGTGCGACGTCTTCACGACCGTTTCCCACATTACGGCGTACGAGAGCGAGCACCTGCTAAAGCGGAAACCGGACGGCGTCTTGCCCAACGGACTCAATGTCACGAAGTTCTCCGCCATGCACGAATTCCAAAACTTGCACCAGCAAGCCAAGGAGAAGATTCACGACTTCGTGCGTGGTCACTTCTACGGCCACTACGACTTCGACCCCGAAAACACCCTGTACTTCTTCACCGCCGGTCGCTACGAGTTCAGAAATAAGGGTGTTGACATGTTCATTGAGTCTCTGGCCCGCCTCAACCACCGACTCAAGACTGCTGGCAGCAAGATGACCGTTGTTGCTTTTGTCATCATGCCTGCACAGACTACTTCGCTAACGGTTGAGGCGCTCAAGGGACAAGCTGTCATCAAATCCCTGCGAGACACCGTTGATGTCATCGAGAAAGGTATTGGACGCCGCATTTTCGAGCGCTCGCTCAAGTGGCACGATGGCGACCCGATGCCCGATGAGAAGGAGCTCATCAGCAGCCAAGATCGCGTCTTGATCCGCAGACGGCTATTCGCCATGAAGCGCCATGGCCTACCCCCTATTGTTACCCACAACATGATCAACGACAACGAGGATCCCATTCTGAACCAGATCAGACGCGTACAGCTCTTCAACCATCCCACTGACCGAGTCAAGATTATTTTCCACCCCGAGTTCTTGAACTCAGCAAACCCGGTTTTGCCTTTGGATTATGACGAGTTCGTGCGCGGAACGCACATGGGCATTTTCGCATCGTACTACGAGCCATGGGGCTACACCCCTGCTGAGTGTACCGTCATGGGTGTTCCTAGCATCACTACGAACCTGTCTGGTTTTGGATGCTACATGGAGGAGCTGATCGAGAACTCGAGCGACTATGGTATCTACATCGTCGACCGCCGAACAAAGGGCGTAGATGACTCTGTCAACCAGCTCACGACACACATGTTCGATTTCTGTCAGAAAAGCCGTCGTCAACGCATCAACCAGCGCAACCGCACCGAACGTCTCAGTGACCTGTTGGACTGGAAGAGGATGGGAATGGAGTACGTGAAGGCCCGTCAATTGGCCCTGCGCCGTGCCTACCCTGGCTCTTTCAGCGGGGACGAGGAGGAAGACTTTATTCCAGGCGTTGAGCAGAAGATCTCGCGGCCGTTCTCTGTTCCTGGATCTCCCCGCGATCGCACTGGGATGATGACCCCTGGCGACTTTGCAAGCTTGCAGGAAGGCAGAGAGGGACTGAGCACCGAGGATTATGTTGCGTGGAAATTGCCGTACGTTTTGATTGCGCCCCGAGGATGCCAAAATGAAGCTGACACATGAATCCAGTGAGGAGGAAGACCCCGACGAGTATCCATTCCCACTTACCCTTCGTGCCAAGCGGCCCTCGGGCCCGGCCAGCCCTCTTGATGGAGTGCAACTCAACGGCAATTAAAATCGGGAATACCCTTGCTCACACACGACGTGAAGTCAAGCGGGCCTAATACGTGGAATGAAGACCGGCGACACATGTACAAAGCGATTCCGGATGTATAGCAGCTACTCACGTGGGTACGAGCGCCACTTGGCTAGCCAGTCGCAAACGACGAATCTATATATGAATATGGACGTAATGGAATGCAGTGAAGGGGAAAAGCAATGGATATGGTAGGGCTACTGGATTGCAGGGGTGAATATGGATGTGTACGAAAAGAGTAGCATGGTTGAGCATTAGGTTGGTTCGAGGTGAATCCTTTATCAAGGAGATATTGGACAAGATGACATCGCGCTACCTATTCGCTGGGCCCTATTTCATAGCTGGAGATGTAGCAGTGGTTGAGGGCGGCGCGAACCTACTTCCAAGACGTTGTTTCGTTTCAAGAAGAGGATCGCCTGGCCACCAAGTTTGATTCATCGGTGCGTACTAAGTACTGCGTACGGATATTCGTCGTTCGAATGCTCAGGGGGGTCGCGGGCCCAGGGAAACAACAGCAAATAAGGGCAAGCTCGGCTTTCATCCCCACAAGGAGGTGACCATCGACGCTTTCAGGGGTCCCTAGGTTTGTCGCCTGTAGGGCGTCTGGTGGTGGGGGAGCACGCTGAATGGGGCCGGGGGACTTTGGCTTGGCAGCAAGGAGCCACTAAGATACAATTTCCCCTGTTACTTTAGCCGCCTCCCGCAGTGGCATTGCTCGCGCCTCGTGCCTTTGTACCAATGGCCTCATTGTCCTGGCTTCTAAGATTGTTTGGCACCTTTCCCGTCTGCAAGTCCAACAGGGACAGGATGTATAGTAACACATTGTTTGGGCTGCTTGCGGGTTTTCGGCCTTTTCATCTGAAGTTTGAAAAGGGGCACGCCAGAAGCTCTTGACATTTTTATGGCAGTGATTTACCGGGAAATCCTAGACAAACCCGTTGACTCTTCCCCCAGAAGCAGGCAAGCTCGCCCGTAATCAACGTCTTACCACGGGCGAACCTTACCACCTTCTCCCCTCTTGCACACAGATCCGTCACGGGAAACCCCTCGCTGTTCGGCGCGGGAATCGACGAGAACCTGGCGACAAAGCCGACCAGCAGACCGTCAAAGTTTGGCGCGTTGTAGTGTTGGCCGTCACTCCCCGCCCCCAAGCCGCACCAAACACCGGCGCCGATCGGGCAGCGCGACCGCCGACCCGTTGATTTGATATATTAATCCCCTAATACCACCCTCGGCGCTCAATTCCTATCTCTTCCACCAACATGAAGAAGTTCACGATGAGGTTCTTCAAAAAAGACAAGGACAAGAAGAAGCAGCAGCAGGTTCGGCCTCAGCAGCAAGCTCATGACATAGCCGAACACCAGCTGTCCAAGTACTCGACTCAAGTCCAGCAGAATTTCCGCAATAATACCTCGCCGCTCTACCTGCCCACGCGCGCCTCCACCGTCCTCCTTCAAAATTTGCCAAAAGAAATCCTACCACGCATCTTTTCCTTCGTCTGTCCCCACACCCAAGATGAGACGTACGAGACATGCGAGACGAGCGCCATCTTCGACGCCTGCATGCTATGCGACCTGAGAGATCTGGCGAGCTGCGCAAAGGTCTGCTGGAACTGGAATCAGATAGCCAATGCCGCGCTGTAAGCGTTTCCCTATTCCTCCGAGGCTGAGACCCCCATGTTTGGGCTGACATTTGTATTTGTGCAGGTACCACAGCATTCGAATTGATGCCGTCCACTACTGTCCCCGCGAAATCTATCTTTCCGAGCAGCGGAAGCGTAAAACCTTCTTCAAGCGCAACGCCGACCCCGAAGATACCCCAGCCGTTCGCCTGAAGTTGCTCTGCCGGACTTTGCGGGAAGACCCCACGCGGTTCGGCTCGAGAGTCCGATATTTCAAGGTGCCCTACATGCTCCGTGAGGCCGCTACCGCAGACCTGGCCCGCATCATCCACGTGCTTCCAAATCTCCTCTACGTCGACCTGCCCGAGGGCCTGTTTTCCGACGAACATGGCTACGCTACTCTCAGACTGGAGGTCGAGGCTAGATGCCGAGACATCCGCAAGATGAATTACCACGGAGGCTCCGAGGGCAGCTTATCCAAGCTGGCCAATGGCGGAATATGGCCGAATCTCGAGGTCTTGGAGTTGCACAAGATCGATATGGACCCCTTCATCCTGCGACACGCGCTGGGCAATCTGAGAAAGCTCCGAGCGCTGAAGGTTATGGACTCCCAGGCGTTCTCGGATGACATTTTCTCTCGCAATGAGGATCTACCCCCGTTTCCGTCCGTGGAGGAGCTGGTTCTCACCAATACCCCGAACGTCACCGCCAACGGCCTTGTGGAGTATTTGAGCCGAGCCGACACGCGCAACGTTCTCACAGTTCTGTCTCTCCTGAAAACGGGCGTCCATCCAGCGACGCTCGCTGAAATACTGTTGGCTGCTCAAAGTCTTCAAACACTTGCAATTGAGGCTACGGTAAGCGACGCCTTCAAGAGTGGACCGAAAACGCGGCGGCTCGCGTCAACTTCTCTGCAGTCACTGCGCTTCGAAATTACCGCTGCCAAGTCAGCTGGACCCTACTCTAGCGTTACGGCTAGCTATTATACATATCTTGCCGCATCTCTTCGAGGCAACGGAATGCCCAATCTGAGATCAGTATATGTTCTGGACGAGCATTTTCAGGACGAGCTCGAGGGCTTGCCGCGACCACAAGTGCCGTTCTCATTTGGCAGCAATGCCAGGCCCAAATCCTCGCATTCAGTGACATCCCACCGGCCCATGTCGGGCTTGGGCGGCGGTGGCCGCGGTGGCCTTGCCCCTCCCAGTAGTGGTGGAATGGCGATCCCACGACCTTTTGCTGCAGCATCAAACGTCCGCGCCTCTCAACGCTTCAGTTCGACGAACCCCTTCGCCGGCACTGGCCCACTTTCCCACCCCCTGACGATCTACACCAAAGCGGACGACGATCTGGACTGGTCGTCCGTGATGCTTCAGCCAACGGCACCGGCTGGGGGCGGTCACCACCGAGGGGGTAGCATGAGCCTTCACGGCGACCGCCCGATCAGCTCGTATGGTCTCGGCGCGGATATTACAGGTTCTGGGTGGAACACCGCCGCAGCAAGGAAGAGCGTCATGGTCGGGAACGGTGCCGGTATGTTCATGGCTATACCCAGTCAGAGTACGGGCGGAAGCAAGGGGAGCGACGAAGATTACTGGCCGAGACCGAGTACCGCGAACAACGAGAAGAAGTCGGCGGACCTTTGGCGGTGATTGTGGCGTGACACTAGAAAGGGGGGCGATGGACTCGAGTCTCTTGCTCTCCTGTCTTTGGGTTCTGAGACACAAAAACCTCGGCATGGACGAGGGGTTCAACAGAGACGTCTTCGATGACGAGGATCGGGAAGAACATTGTGGTCGAATGGATGATGGATGGCGAAATGAAAATTTAGGCAGGCCGAGTTGCTTTTTTCTTTCTCTTCTTGTTTCTTGCTTTTCAACTCGGGCGACTAGGATGCTCTACCGCTGCGATGCTTGTACCAATACTATACCCCGACGATTTTATGGAGTACAGAGAGGTTGACAATGACGATTTTCAATCCCAGCATTTCCCCGTGAAAGGCTACTGAATCATTGCATGCTTTGACCTGTATGATGTTGCGGGCTGATCCTTCTTGAAAATACATGTCCATTCAGGGTCAAGGCAAAAGCTCTAGCGTAGAGTACACAAATTTACGACTGGTGTTTATGAAGCTTGTCAACGGAACCCAAGTACTGGCGTGAGGTCGATTGAACACCGAGAAATATGGCGAGTTATCTTGGTACATCTACCGGAGAAGGGACAGGGAGTCTAAAGAAGAAGCGACTGAAGTCATCGGGTGGAAGCTGTGTTGAGTCCCTCATGGCCAAAGTAGGTAAGGCCACGTTAGTCCGCACACCTCACCGATCAATTTCCAACGGCCACAGCCATGGACGAGAGATGATTGATGTGAGGTCTGACGCTACGACAAACGCGATGTTCAATTTCTGCATGAATATCGTTGCTTCAGGACGACAAGAGGGAATGATGAGGGAACAATGCTCATCTACTCTTGAACCCGGTTGCCGGTGCCGGTGCTTACGGGCTTCTTTCTTTGGCAAAGTCGCACCTCTCATATCTTTCTCGGTTTGACTGTTTAAGTACATGAATGCACTAGTCATGGCAGGATGCTCAGTTCCACCGGCTGCCGCCATACCTCGACCGTCGTCCCCCCCACCCCCTCTCCTCATCTAATGCCTGCATCACCCGCTTTAAACATGGCCGACAGCGAATGTCGGCAAGGAGTTTGGCTCGATCTTCAAGAAACTTATATAGCCAACTCCCATTCGAGCACGTGCAACACAAATGTTTCTACGGGTGATGGTGCTTTGATCGCCTCACTATAGCGCCTGAGGAGGCTTGGGAAGATGGCCGTGGCTCATCACAGCCTATTGCAAAGCAGGACACAATCGACATTCGATAACGTAATTTTCAATAAAAAAATTTACCTAAGGATAAAGGATGTGTAAGAACCCCGGCCAGACCCAGATGACCGAGCTATCAGTCGGATACTTTTGGGGGGCTAAAGAGAAGACACCTCAAACCAACTGTTGCTATTCCGAAGGTTTAGATACATCTACGGTGCAGGGCCATCTGTTAAGTGTGATTCGTATCCTCAACCCTCGCCCTTCACCTCTGTCGTCGTGGACAACGCACGAATATCTGCGGAGAGCCTAGACAATTCCATCCACATTCAGTAAAGCTAGGTTATAACTTAGCTGAAAGAGACGATATAGGTTGTTGAAACTAGGTAGAGTGGATGCAGAGCTTTGATTTTGCCTTGAACTAATAAGCCACTTCACAGCTGCTTGTATGTGTGATTCACAAAATGGCGAATCATTAAAGTGACGATAAATAACACTAAGAGACTACTGAATTGGGTTTCACCGACAATTAAAGCTGTATCCAGTATCCAGCCCTGGCTTGGAAAGCATAACGGGCTGCTTATGAGCATACGTAAGTACTAACTTAGCTGCGACCCACCCTATCTGGAAACAGATATAGATCAGTCGTCCTCGCCGGTATCCTTCCCTTTTCTAGTTGTATTCAGTAGAATAATGACTATGGAATAAGTATGTCCCTCTGTAAGTCGCTGGCCTGATCGCAGCTGACGAAGATATGCTAAATAGGTTGCCGAACCAAGTCGAACAAACAGGAATCGAAAATGAGCATTTGTACTACTACGGGCTTACGGGTGAGAACCCATGATAGAGCTGTAGCTGAAACTCTCTCGGTGGCACAGCCTTCCCCACTGGAAGAACGCCTGATGCATGCTGGACTGTGACACGTGGTTTCGGTCAACAACATTGAAACCCGCGAAAGGCCCAGGGGAAAACACCCCAGGTTGATTCCCATCAGGTGCGGTCTGTAGATATCTCTTACCAGAGCTGTAAGCTGCTTCTCAATACTGGTGCTCACTCGCACATTGATTACAAGTTTGTAAACTGGGCTGGACTACCGCCAGGTTCTATTACATGATCTTGGATATCATACTAGTAGAATGACCGGCTTTTGCAAAAATCCTTTAGGAGGTTTACGATGTGGAATATTTCAAGAAGGGCATGTTCGGGTTTTAGGCAGTTCTGAGTCCGGATTGTTGCTCTTTCGGCTGGGTGCCGCCGCTGTTGTGGGTGTAAGTCGTCGGGCATATTGAAGGCTCTAGGATCGATACGACCGTTCTTGGAGCAGACCTCTGACCGACTGGGGACGTTAGGAAACATCATTATGAAGCCCTGAGCATAGTATTCACCGTGGGATACGCGTACAGACACATCTGAATGCTGGATTGAAAGGCGGATCAGAACTGCATTATTGAAGTCTTTTGGGACTGTACGCATGACGAAGAGTTGTTGAATCTCTTACCCTCTGGTACCTATGTGGCCACAACTGAACTGGACCAGTGGACCCTGCTCACCTCAACCAGGAAGACCCACCCGGTAAACTCGTTCACCCGAAGCCGCCGTAAGACCGCACCTGATTGGCTGCGTTCTTTACCAAATTTCTGACCCGGCGAAATAGTTTGAGCTCTGGGAAAGGGAATCACGAGTCTTCCCACCACCTCGTTGACCCCAATTGCGATGGCGAACCCCAATGCCTTGCGGCCAACGATGGGTCGCGTATTGCGGCTGCAGGAAACCCGACAATGGCTCCCCGCGACGTCAATATCCGCTTCCATAGCCCAACCCCGAACCGCAACATCGTCCTTCTCGACCTCGGCCGCCCACGCCAAGCGGAAGACTCGTGACAACAATCGCCTGAGAGGCGTCTCGACCATGAAGAGAAGCGGTCCTCGTGAGCCGCTTTCCGTGTCGTGGGAGAAGATCCCCAAGCCTGCCAACTACAAGCCCGAAGTAGCTGTGGACCCCAACCACGGCCTCTGGGACTTCTTCTACAGCAAGAAGCTTCTGCAGACACCCAGAGAAGACGAAGCCCATGGCCGTCCATGGGAGACTGAGGAACTGCGTAAAAAGAGCTGGGAAGACCTTCACGAGCTGTGGTATGTCTGCTTGAAGGAGAGGAACCGCATTGCGACAGCGACCAAAGAGCGAAAAAGGCGGCAGCTTGGTTTCGGTGATTATGAAGCCCAAAACAGGGACCAGACAGTTCGTATCCTAGATGTATCTTGTGGCGACAAGTTCTGACAGTGACGCTGCAGGTGCTCACCACGATGAGGCGGATCAAGCATGTTTTGACGGAACGATTCTACGTGTGGGAAGATGCGCGCAAGCTTGCCTACATGGATCCCGAGATCGACTTTACGAGCCGGCCACCGTATAGGGGTATGTACCAGGCGGGGGAGGCTGCTGTTGAGCAGGAATTACCCGCGGAGGAAGAAGTGATTACTGGGGATGCATCAGCCGAGCAGAAGCCGGAACCAACAACTGAGGCAGGTCATGAAGCTGACCCTGCGGAGGAGGCGAAGAAGGTTGAGAAGGCCGAGAAGGTCGAGAAGGCTGAGAAGTCTGTATCTATGCCAGTACCGAAACTCTGAGCGAACCGACATTGTCATAACTTCTTGCCTGCCAACAGACCGAAGAGAGGAGAGGAGAGCCATGTAACACTGTACCAAGACATGTATAGAAACTTGTACGATACTCATTTGTGCAGAGGTGGGTTGCAATATGCTGGCGAAAAAAAAAGCATTACTCTACAAGCTAGCTGGCCCCTTATTGAGTCGAGCTGGCTGATATGGCGCAAGGCGGCCTGCGATAGTTGGACCAGATTAAATCACAGCGCTTGAGCAGTCGAGGCATGAGGAAAGCAACCATTCGCATAATGTTACAGGACCAGGACGGGGAAGAACGGGACAAAACTCGACCTGGGCCTTTGTACCACACCCGGCCCAATGACACCGCCGAGTACCTCAATTCCATGTCTGCGAAAAGGTACCTTACCTTACCGCTTGGGAAGCGTTAGATTAGCCCTAGGCTTTGAGCAAGCCAGTACCTGTGGTAACGCGTGGTAAGGTAGCTTGGTCGACACCGAGTATTATTAGCGGTGAGCCACAGAGCGGAGAGCGGAGAGCGGACCTAAGGTATCCATTAATGGGAACGCACTGGAGCCAGACAGGCCCAGGCAAGCACAGGCACTGGCCCAGTGACACACTTGACACTAAACCCCTCCATGGGCATCTGCTCCAGGTGGCTCTCGCCCCCACCCGGTTCTTCTGCTGCATTTTCGGTCCCACGTCTCCTACAACACCTCAACTACTTCACCAGACGTGAACAAACCTCGACTTTTCTTTTCACTCCTTTCTGCCGACACCGACTAATTTATCCCCTGCACCCTCGAAACTCACGCAACGATGGATGAGATCGCAAAGGAATACGATGTCATCGTGCTGGGCACTGGTAAGTGACGTTACGACCTCTACTGCCCCGCATCGTCGCCCACGGCGTGTGGGGTTCGCGTCTGCTCGGAGGAGATTCCTGGCTAACCATCTTCACCGTCTTCCACAAAAAGGCCTGACTGAGTGTATTCTCTCTGGTGTTCTCAGCGTGAAGGGCAAGAAGGTTCTTCACATTGACCGGAACGACCACTACGGCGGGTAAGCTGTTTTCCTTCCCAAGCGACGACCGCCAATCTTCCCCCCTCCTATTCCGTCTGATCAGTAGCTGACGTCGAGCAGTGAGGCAGCTTCCGTGAACCTTGAGACGGTATTTCTCTCCGCGAAATTCTAGTTCGTTCATCGACATCAATTCTGACAGGATATGATCGCAGCTGTTTAAGAAGTATGGAAACTACAACAAAGGCGAGGAGCCTTGGACCAAGTACGGCCGTCTGAATGACTGGAACATCGACCTCGTTCCCAAGTTCCTCATGTCCTCTGGCGAGTTGACGAACATTCTCGTCTCGACCGACGTCACGCGATACCTCGAGTTCAAGCAGGTTGCTGGCAGCTATGTCCAGCAGGGCCAAGGCTCCAAGGCCACTGTTGCCAAGGTCCCGTCCGATGCCGGTGAGGCTCTGCGCTCGCCCTTAATGGGCATCTTTGAGAAGCGCCGCATGAAGAGCTTCATCGAGTGGATCGGCACCTTCGACCGCAAGGACACCGCCACCCACAAGGGTAAGACAACAACAACTCCTCGAGAGGCTGCAAGAGTTGGGAGCCCAGGCTGACATGTGACAGGTCTCGACATCAACAGCTGCACCATGAAGGATGTCTACGACAAGTTCGGTCTCGAGACCGGCACTCGCGATTTCATCGGCCACGCCATGGCTCTGTTTACCACCGACGATTACCTCTCCAAGCCTGGTGCCGCCCCGGAGGCTATAGAGCGCATCCGCTTGTACGGTACCTCCGTTGCCCGTTACGGCAAGTCTCCGTACATCTACCCTCTGTACGGTCTGGGCGAGCTCCCTCAGGGTTTTGCTCGCCTGTCCGCCATCTACGGTGGCACTTACATGCTGAACACCCACGTCGACGAAGTGACCTATGAGGGCGGTAAGGCTGTCGGCATCAAGGCCACTATGACCGGCGTCGAGGAGATGAAGTTCGAGACTAAGGCCAAGATGATCCTTGGTGACCCCAGTTACTTCCCCGGCAAGGTTAAGATCATCGGCCAGGTTCTGCGCGCTATCTGCGTGCTGAAGCATCCTTTGGCTGGCACGAACGACGCCGACTCTGCCCAGCTCATCATTCCTCAGTCCCAAATCGGTCGCAAGAACGGTAAGTATTCAGTCGCTGCACAACGGGTTGATATCTAACGCGTGATAGATGTCTACATCGCTACTGTTTCATCGGCACACAACGTCTGCCCCAAGGGCTACTGGATTGCCATTGTTTCAACTATTGCTGAGACTGGCGCCAACCACCACCTTGAGCTTCAGCCCGGTCTGGAGCGCCTTGGAAAGATTGAGGAGCAATTCATGGTAAGCAACTGGCTCCCGCAGACTTTGCCAGAGAAGAGATTCTGACATGTCTTAGGGTGCTCCTATCCCTATCTACGAGCCCACGGACGACGGCCGTGGCGATAACGTCTTCGTCTCTAAGAGCTACGACGCCAGCAGCCACTTCGAGAGCACGACCGACGACGTCAAGGATATCTACCGCCGCGCTACTGGCGAGGAGCTTGTTGTTGAAGGCCTTAGGGAGGGTCTGCAGGTTGCAGACGAGCAGTAAAGTTGATGGCTACTTTAGCGGTACGATTTGAACGTGGGGGAAACACAGTCTGGGAGGCAATGAGCCCTCGCACAACACGACAGACGAAAATTAGGAGTAGATATATCTGTAAACATCGGAGGATGGTGCTCTCTTCAAAGTTATCCAAGCTGCATGCCAAACAGTCAAGCAATCTTTTTTTCAGACCATTACACCGTGAATATAAGGCTCTCGTGAGGCGAAGGTATGTTGTAACGTTGGTAATTTGGCTTTGTCGGGATACCAAGAATGGCGAAGTGTAGCAGAAAGAGATCCAGTGGGACTAGAATCGTCATTATCAGAAGCGACAATAGCAGTCATCGTTCGCACCTCGTGTAGTACTCTTCAAATCGCTTCAAATTCTCTCTCGTCGAGGGTATTCAATGTCCCCGTAAATCATGACTTGCTTGGCTTGTGACCTTCGCAGGAACAGATGCATCGAAGCGAACAGTTAAAATCCTTGTGGGAGGTAATTCCCGTTACTTCCCAGCCGCCCCTCTCTGCATATCCCATTTGTCGAAAACTGAAATAAACCGAACGCCCCCAAGGCCTGATAAAACAAACAGCGAAAACAAGTAGCGTAGTTACTTTTCTTCTTTCCCTTGAAGGAGAGCGCAGACGATGCCGCGACGAACCCTCCTTTTGTATTCCTCTCCTTTCTCACGTTACTTCCCACATTACCGTTTGCGTCTCTTCGGATTTTTTGTTCTCAACGTCTCTGCGTCTTGCCCATGCCACGCTTTCCGGCGACCTGAAAAAAGATATGATATTAGTCGGCTGCAATGACAAAATTTGTAGACTGGTTTTGAGGATGATGTTTGAACCTACCAAGTGCCTCTGGAGAGAAACGGTCGTGTGACGATCACCCTCACCCTGTCTAGCATTCCTGTTCGCCTTCTTCTGGCCCAACTTGGCCAGACGCTCGGCCTTGGAGCGAGCGCCATCGTCCTGGACACCGTCGTTGAGCCTGTCGGTGGCGGCCTGACTTCTGCTTCTCGGCCTGCTGAGAGAGCGGAGGCGCTCTCTGGGGTTGGAGTCGACGTCCATGTCCATGGCGTCGACGTCTTCGGTACCGGCGCGGGACCTTCCCGCGGAGCGACCGCGAGGGCGGGACTGGGTGCGGGCGCGGTTGACAATGTCGGTGGTGTCAACACCGAGCTGGTCAAGGGCGTCGTCCATCTGGGACAAGGGGACGCGCATGGACTTGCGGGGGATGATGGCCTGGTTCTTGAGGCGCTTCTTCATTTTGGCCTCGTTGCGGATGAGGGTCTGCTTCTCGCGGATCATCTCGGCCTTGGAGAGGATGTCAGCCTCCTCCTCATCGTCGAGGTCCTCGTCCGAATCGTAGTAGCCCTCCTTCTCGAGACGTTCCTCCTCCTCCTCGAGCGCCTGCAGCTTGGCGTCGATCTCGGGGTCGATGAAGTCGTAGACGTTCTTGCCGTTAAAGACTTCGGGGATCTTGTCGTACTTCCACTCGGGGTTCTTGAGCAGCCAGTCTTGGCGCATGTCAACGCTGAAAACGCCGGCACCGCCATTCTCGACCTCGATGTCCTTGGCGAGCCTGCGGCGGTCGGGATCCTCCTTGTCGTACTTTTTGATTCCTTTGACGGCGTCCGGGATGAAGGTCTCGCGGGTCTGACCGTTCATGGGCTGGGCAACATGGATACGGGTCATAACGTCGGCGAGACGGCCGCCGATGGTGCCGCTGGCGTTTGTGCCTGCGTTGAGCTTTTGGCTCACGCGCTCGGCGATGAGGCGCTCGCAGACGGTGTTCTTGACCTGCTGGACGCCCTCTTGCGTGTTGCAAGACAGCTGGAGCATCTCAACCTCGCCGGACTTGAGGAGGCCCTGGAGCTTCTCCTGGGTCTCGGCGTCGAGGTCCTCGGGCTTGACAACGTCGATCTTGTTGACGACGATGAAGACGATCTTGTTTTGGAAAAGAGGCTTGATACTTTGGAACAGGTTGATCTGGGCCTGGATGGAGTAGCCGCACTGCTCACTAAGGTCCATGAAGTAGAGGATGGCGGATCGCAAGTGGGCAATTGCGGTGACGGACTGCATCTCGATAGTGTTCCTGTAACTATTAGTCGCCTGCTTCTTTGAGTATCGGTTGTGATGTCACTTACATCTCCTCGAGAGGGTGGTCGAGAATACCGGGGGTATCAATGCACTGGAAGCGAAGGTACTTGTAGTCGAAGTGGCCGCAGAACAGCGACTTCGTGGTGAAGGCATACGGCTGGCTGTATTTCGCTTGTCAGCATTGATCGAGTCGCAGTAATTCGATGGATCATACACATCAACGTCGGCTCTGGAGACGGACTTGAGGAAAGAAGACTTTCCGACGTTGGGGAACCCGGTGATGAGCAGGGTTCTGGTGTTGGGGTCGATCGAGGGAAGACGGCCAAGATCTATGCAGTGTCAGTAATGCCTCGTCCTAGCGATTCGACTGGCGATCCTTACGCTGTCTGACCTGATCAAGGTACACTAGGGGATCTTTGAGGCGCTTGATCAAAGTCGCCATGCGACCAAGCGCGGCGCGCTTCAGCTGCTTGCACTGGAACAACGACTGGCCGTACTTCAACAAGCGGACATCTGCAAGCAGTCAGTATTCCGGTTACCATTTCCAACCTGCGGACAGCAATAAGGATTTCCAACGCACAGTCTCTGGAGATGGTCTCGATCAGGTGCTTCGCGGTCGAGAGCTGGCCAAGAGCAATCTTGAAGTGGTCGGCATCGTAAAGAGTGTTGATCAAGTCCTTGTGGAAAGGGTGGATGTCGTTCAAGCGAGGGAACGACTCGATGATCTGGCCGAGCTTCTCGGTAATGGTCTCCTGAGTGAACTTGACCTTACGGGTGTAGAAGCCACGGATTCTGGAGATCTTGAAGCCGGATCGAATCTGGGTCGGCAGCCGGCGCTGAGTCCTCGAGAGGACGATGTCCAAGAACTCTTGCGAGTTGGGGACGGGGGGGAGATCCTTCCACCTGCGGGCGAAACATAATTAGTGTGCCGTTTTTCATTGATAACAATCGTCTGAGGTATAGGCAGGATCATACTGAGTCTTCATGTTGGGCGGCTGGGGTCTGCGCGGAAGTTGAAGCAGTCCTCAGAGTTGCGGTCGGTCAAGATAACCCGTTGGTGAATTGGATGAGGCGCTGGGACGGGGCGGTGTTGGAACGACTAGAATTTTTTTTTTGGCCGTGAGGAGACTCGCTTATCTTATCAGACTCAGGACCCTCAGACACTGCAGGGTGGCAATCGCATGTCGCTCAGCATTGTGGCTCTCTTCAATATCCCTCCCTACTCAAAAACCCCGATTGAACGCCCAAGTACACCTCAATGTATTCACCTATGCATTGCTTAGAACCTGTGTCTAGATCACGATACTTACCTCGTACCGGTGGTTGTCCTGGGTGCTCAAAGTGACCATTATCTCGTTGCTATCGCACCTATACTTTAGGTACCTAAGGTAGGTAGCAGAAGTCCCTGAAGGTCCGCATCGGTATCCTCCAGGTTGGAGAACTTTATCGCAAAAATTTCCAGCTGATGGTGGGGCACATTCCGCGGGGCAATCCTTTGGATGGAGGGGCAGCCGGAAACTCCTCAATCGTGAGATTTACATCCTCCAGCCCACGGAAAGCCGAACTGGTCGATTAAAAACGCATAGTCCCTCCACTGAAGCCCTCGAACTAAAAAGAAGACCAAGGACATCACCATGGCCTCCCAGCTTCCCCCGTACAAGCAGGACTTCCTCAAGGCCGCCATCTCTGGCGGCGTCCTCAAGTTCGGCTCCTTCGAGCTGAAGTCGAAGCGCATCTCGCCCTACTTCTTCAATGCTGGCGACTTCTACCGCGCCGACCTCCTCCGTGCAATCTCCGTCGCCTACGCCCACACCATCATCGACGCCCGCGGAACCGCCGGTCTCGAGTTCGACATCGTCTTCGGCCCGGCCTACAAGGGCATCCCCCTCGCGACTTCCACCACCGACAAGCTCGCCGAGCTCGACCCGAAGCACTACGCGCACACCTGCTACTCCTTCGACCGCAAGGAGGCCAAGGACCACGGTGAGGGCGGCAACATTGTCGGCGCCCCTCTCAAGGGCAAGAAGGTCCTGATCGTTGACGACGTCATCACCGCCGGAACCGCCAAGCGCGAGGCCATTGCCAAGATCCGCAAGGAAGGCGGCGAGGTTGTCGGTATTGTCGTTGCGCTCGACCGCATGGAGAAGCTGCCTGCTGCCGACGGCGACGACAGCAAGCCTGGCCCCAGCGCCATGGGCGAGATCAAGAAGGAGTACGGCATCCCCATCTTCGCCATCCTCACCCTCGATGACATCATTGAGGGCGCCAAAACCTTCGCTTCTGCTGAGGACATTAAGCGTACGGAGGAGTACCGTGCCAAGTATAAGGCCACAGATTGAAATGCGAGAGCAGAT
Source organism: Colletotrichum sansevieriae (assembly GCA_026260285.1). Classification (NCBI taxonomy): domain Eukaryota; kingdom Fungi; phylum Ascomycota; class Sordariomycetes; order Glomerellales; family Glomerellaceae; genus Colletotrichum; species Colletotrichum sansevieriae. Next base: position 50,865 of record JAOQIF010000337.1, read on the forward strand.
TCGCGGCCAGGGAATGAAATTGGGAGTTTCAGTCTCATGGTCGGCTGCGGCTGGGAGGCTCTAGCGGCGCTGATGGGGATGGACACACCTCGTAGGATCGGGCGCGTAGGATGATAAAAGTGATTTTGATCAAAGCGACATGAGGACTCAGGCTGGCACCATAAATGAGGATATGTGCCTAAGGTGATTCATGTCAATTTTCTGCTCCCTCTGTCCGAGGCAAGTCAGTCTATGTCATGGTCTCGTGGCCGTAACTACATGCTATCTACCAGAGGATACCACCTCAAAATATTGTTACGCAGCGGGAAAAAAGAGAACACAAAGCCAGTAATGCAAAACGCCGCCTCATCAGACGACCGCGGTAGGTATAGTTCTCCTGACAGTTCACTGAGGATGGTGTATGTTCCTCGCCAGGTTTTGAAGAAAGCTTGCTCTCAGAATCAAGAAATTCTCACTTTTCCACATGAGCGCGGGTCTCGTCGGTAACTGACTTCAGAGCATCGCCATTCTTCGGAGTCGGACCACCGAGGTCAATCACCTGGACGGGGTTAGTCATTGGTTTGGTCGGCCGAAGAATGAAGCCGTCTCACCATGTCATTCCATCCACCTCCGGCGAATGATGCTTTGCTCTCGCCCAGGTGCCGAAATCCGAATCGCTTGTAGTAGCTAACTAAGTACTGCATAGATGTTAGCGCACAAATTGCAAGGGTGACTGGGATTCGACCTACATCTTGGCAAATCAAGGCAACTCGATCAGCAACGCCCGAGTTGTTGATCTGCTGGAGATAAGACATCATCATGAGCTTGCCGAGGCCACAGCCCTGGAGTTTGGGTGCGACGGCGAAAGAGTGCAGGCAAACGGTACGGCCCATGACTTGGTGACCAAGGCCCGACGACTTGGACGACTCCTGGTCGCGCCAGTTGAGGGGGTAGCTCATGTCAGCGTCAGTGACGACAGGACCGGTGCCGAGGGTTGAGATAACGTGAGCGCAGAGGGCGAGAACTGCGCCATTGGCGCGACCAGTCTCAACGGGATTGGCGACTGAAAGAGTCTCGAGTGCGAAGTCCTTGGCGTCGCTGGGGACGATGCTGCAGAAAATGCCCGAGCAGATATCGGAACATGTTGAAAGGCGGTACTCGAACTGCGCTGATGTCAGTGTGTGACTTTTGGGGGGTTTAATAACAGAGGCAGCAAACATGTTCCATATCTTCAGTCGCTTGCTCTCCAGATAGGCAGGATAGGAGGAGGCGGTATCCCCGCTCGCTCGTCAAGTGAAGATGGGGATTCGGATGCCGAAACGATTCCGTATCGGCCAAAGAAAACAGGAGACGAAAAGAGCGCCGTGCAACTTACCTTTTCTCTAGTAGCCCGATGGTCAGGATTAGGAAAAGCAGCGTTCTCGAGCGCGATGCACGACTCGACGCTCGAGCTCGTCAGAGGCTGGACGAGAGGACTGAAGTGGAAAGGCACAACCTCCTGGACACGCAGGTTTGCCGAGGTTGGGCGCTTTTGCTTGTGTTCGCAGAGGGTCCGTTGGGCCTCGACATAAGTCTCGTCGCCATCATCAGAGTCGTCGATGGCGCAGTCAGAGGCCTCGTCAGGCTTGTTGACCGGGGGATCCTTTTCGGGCATATTGACTGGGATCGTGGGATGTACGCTGATGGGTTTGTTGGCGGAGAGTGTGGTAAATGGGATGTTGGGAGATGAAGATCTCAAATGGGTGGGAAGTTGGCAATATGGAGCTCGTTGGTTACACAGGTGAAAGCGGACCAACACAATTTGACAGGCGCTTGTGTGGGTGAAGTTTCCTGCCTGTCTGGCAAGCTTCTGAATTACCAGGTATCTAATGGAAGGTAGGCACAGTGCCCTCAAGAAGGGGCTTCCGTCCACAGGCCGGGTGATGGCCGAATTGGGCGGGTGCAGGCACGGAGGGCAGTTGTGAGACCACCGGCCGTCGACTCGGGCTTGACGTTGGGCGGGGATGGAAGCCCGGGCCTTATATCAGGTAATGAACGGCCGGGGGGGCGATGAGCTGATAGAGAAATGTTGAATAGCTACTAACTTCAGGGGTGCCGAGTTGTGTACCTAAATGGCAAAAGTTAGCTAAGTAGGACCACCTAGAGCTAAAAGAGCACAATGCACCCGTGGGCTGTAAGACAATGTGGATGGTGGTAGCAAGAAGGTTCGTGAGCTGTCAGTCATGAACTGTGCAGGATGAGCTCAGTCAAACGAAAGCGTAGGAAGTATGCAGTTGGAAGAAGACTGTTGGATCTGAGCAAGAGAAATTGGAGTTGGTGGTGACCTGCCATTGACACCTCCATTGGGTACTGTGTTGGTATGAGGTGTTTGTCGCGTGACCGAACTACCTTACCTGCAGTGGAACAGCTGTGGCATGTTCAGTCCCCTAAATGTCCAACGTAAGTCTTGCCAGGCTCCATCCTATTTCCCACTCTTCTTTAAGTTTCCAATAGTTGTGACATTGACGAATGAAGCTGCTTGTGGTGTATCTCAGGTTGGTGAGATGTGGTGCATAAAGGCCATCTTTGTAAGGCAAAACGAATAATAACGGACACTGCTGCAATCCTCAACTCACTGCATACACCGTCGATAGTGAAGAAAGATAGCTGAGGGTTTTGAGGCTTGTAGGTTGGGATCAAGGGCGATTCATGAGGCAGCTTGAGATGTACCCTTACCCCACAAAATGGCTGCTGCGGTGGCCTGACCCCAGTCACTCGGTACATGACCTTCAAAAGGAGGCTGTCAAGCATGGGAATGACTTGGTATGCCAGCTGAAGACCGGAATCCAGGGCTCTCACTTGTGTCGAAAGATGCTTGAAACTGAGTGAGATGTCCTTGCTTGGGATTACTTGCCGTTTTCAAAATTACAGGTTGACTGAGGCTGCATATGATAAAATTGCAGCAGGCAGCGGCCGCCCTTGCTGGAGGTCAAAGAGGAAAAGAAACACTCCTGTGGATGCAATTAAATCTATGGTATTGCTACGCAGCGCATGGATGAGTAAGTTTGTTGTCATGCCTTAACCAGCATGCCACTTATCTGTACTGTGCGTGCAACCAAATCAACTTGTCTATCGCATGCCCGTCATTTATCAGTTTGGTCTTGGAAATAGTCAAATGCTGCAGAGGAGGCACACAGCGTTTCTGCATGATAGCAGCCACCAAACATGACATTGTCACTTTGTGTACCGGTCATCGAGGGCAAATCACGTCTGTTATCCAATCTGCGACAGGTGGACGGATAAATCTTGCGATGGCGTCTTGAGCTCGGTGGGTGGATGACAGCTGCACGAGTTTACTGAAACGGATGGAAGTTCACCATCGTCATTATTGACTGCCCCGGCTCCGGCGCTCCGCGATCCAGAGTCGCATTGACCCCGCTTTACTTCAGCAGATAAGGTACAGCAGGCTCGGATAGGCCTACTAAGGCACATTGGAAAAGAAAAATTTGAAGTACTCTGGATGTGTTGGTTGGAGCGATCTGAATAAGGTTGAATGGAAAGTCGTCGGATTGTGCGAGGCGCAAACGGCATCCGATCCCAGTTTCACCAGGAGCTTGAATCGGATCCCGGATCCTGTCTGACCTCAGGTGGCACCCGAGCATAGCTATAGCTGTTCAGTTCCGATGTCCGCCGGAGAAGCCACCGTCGAACCCACCCGGGGTGGAGGTGTTACCAGTAAGACGGAGTGGGTCAACAACTCACGGCGGAGGGATCTGATCCTGTATTTCATCGGGCCATTTCTCCGATGGTTCATTGCCCGGCAGTTGAAAATGTTATTCGACTGGGGCCCCAGCTCCGTTATTGTCAATTTTGATAGCAAGTGTGCGTCTCCCTCATCGGCTAGGACGGGGCGGCAGACGAAGCGGTCGAAAGGAGGTGTCATCACCCCGCCAGAGAGGAATAAGCAACGATGTGCAGCGTTGCTAATCTTTCTGAGGTAGCCACGATTGAAGTGTCTCTGGTCTGCAGGCCGAGTCACAATAGCATGAGTTTGCGTTGTGCTCCTCTTCTGCAACGATGACGAAGTCTGAAAGTAGTTTGAAATTTTTGCCTCACGTCACCGATTGCGAATCCCGCATATTGTTGTTAAAATCGGTTGGCTCTCATCCCGCACGTCGTTGACAAGAGATTTGCCTGCATCAGGGCAGACTGCTGACTGAATGTTTCCACTCCAGCCGAATTTCCGGGGGTTGGAAACATCTGGTTGCTCATCGCTCAGTCGGGATCCTCGTCATTATTGCACAGAAACCCGCAGAAGCTGGTGGCAGGAGATGTCCCTGGCAGTCTTCGATTGGTAGCCTGCTGTATGAGAAGTATTGACTGGCAGACTTCGAGGTACTACTACTACCTAGTAAGCTCCGTCATAAAATATCTATCAATTGTGGTGTAGTAAGAACCGCCGGGGACCTCGTCTAATACGAATGGAGTTTATCGCCTAGCTGCAAGGGTCGTTTCTTTCCTTGGCTCGCGCAGATGCCGCAGGTTAACATAAGTATCAGGTTAGCAAGTTCGCAGTTTTCGATACCCTAGCGATACTTTCCAGGGCTTACCTAAGGCACCAAGGTAACGATTAGCTCGTGGGGCACATGTGTTCTGACAGAGGCCCCTGAGGAGGGAAGAAAAAACCAGTGTCAACCAATGTGTTCGGTAAAGGCGTAATCACGCGTTGTCGTTGCCTCTGAAAATATTCTTGGTCGTTCCCTTCCCGCTCAGGAAGAATGGGTTGTCATGTAAGTACCTTGGATAAGATAAAAACAAAGTAGGAAAGCTTCCATCAGCTTCCGCTCCGCCCCATGACCAATGCTTCTTCATCCCCGCGCCTTTCGTCGCCGCAAAAAGGGAAACGAGGTAACGCACCTGGGGTTCCCTTGCTGCAGCGTTATGTGGTTTGTTTCAGGGGTCCCGACACTGGCCACCTCGCCCATAACCACTGACTGGCACAGCTTAGCCGGCCCGCACCCAACAGTTGTTTGTTCCCAGCTAAGGTAGGTAGGTACCTTCTAAGACGCCCTCGCATTTGCTGTGGCGTTTGGATGAACCTTCCCTCTGAGAATTATCAAAGCTGGATTGGAAATGGATATGAGCAGGTGCTGAATTAAGGTAAGGTAGGTAAGCTCACCAATGTCTATTACGATAATAATAATAATAATATTATTATTATTATTATTTTTTTTTTTTTTTCAAATTTTTTCTCTCTCTTTTATTCCCAAAGGTAGGCACTTACTTGCCTCAGGTGCCCGAGGCAGGCAAGCGGGTGACAAATTAAGCAGCGCACTCTGAGCCAGATCTTACCTGAGATACTTATGATATGCCAGGTTTATGTGGAAGAGAAAAGTCCAGTTGTTAGGAATTATGGCGCAGCAACTTGGGTGCGCCGATTTTTTTGTTGCCCGCCTGGCAGTTACGTACCGCATGCCTTGGTTAGGTACCCCAAGCAACCTGTGGCTCCCTTACGTCGAGATCCCTACCCTCTACCTAGATCTACCTTTAAGGTACCAGCACCCCTCCTCCACCCTCGACCGCAGCTCCGGACTGAGCCTGTATCGCATTCGCAACCGTGAAACTCGACTGGCTCGTGACAACAGTTAGCCTTACCTTACCAGCCAACTTTACCAAACGCCTCAGGTCTTCATTCTCAACGTCTTCTTCTTCTCATCAGCGACGAAAACTCCAAAGTTCCTGGCCGAGGTCTCAACCACCAGGCAGTTCATACCAGGCACAAACGCCCATCATGTAAGCTACCCGACCTTTGGAAGGAAGTCCTTCCGTCAATACCTGCCTCGCTGACGGCGTGATCCCAGGCGGATCACACTAAGCATAACAAATCCCGAGGTCGAGGATCAAGATCTTCTAACCCTGGAGATCTTCCCCGACATGCCCGTTTCTACCCTTCGCGAAGCCATCCAGGCCGAGACCCAAATTCAACCGACTTCCCAACACCTCTACCACAACGGTCGTTTGATTCAAGATGATACCAAAACGATGGAGCAGATCCAGATTACCGATGGCGATATGTTGGCGTTGCACGTGCGGGACATGCGAGGAAGCACCGGCGTGCCGGACCAGGGCAGGAGAGGTCAACAGCAGCGTCGAAGGCCAGGCGGCCAAGATCCTGAGCTCATCCGCCTCCAGATTCTGGGTGACCCAAACCTGCGTGCGGAAGCAACTCGTCAGCAGCCCCAACTTGCTGCGGCTCTAGAGGATCCCCAACGCTTCGCCCAGCTCTTCAATGATAGTTACGACCGGGAGCAACGGGAGCGTGAAGAGAGACAGAGAGAGATTGCACGGCTCAACGACGATCCCTTCGATATTGAGGCCCAGGCTAAGATTGAAGAGATGATTCGTCAAGAGCGAGTTATGGAAAATTTGCAGAACGCTATGGAGCACAACCCTGAAGGTAAGCCTGACAGCGAGGAGACAGAGACAGAGACAGGAAGCTGACCCCTCGTAGTTTTCGGAAGAGTTCACATGCTGTATGTGGACGTTGAGGTTAACGGTCACAGGGTGAAGGCGTTGGTCGATTCTGGAGCCCAGGCCACCATCATGTCTCCAGCGTGCGCCGAGGCGTGCGGCATCATGCGACTAGTCGATAAGCGCTTCGCAGGAGTGGCTCGCGGGGTTGGAACGGCAAACATCATCGGTCGTGTACACTCCGCTCAAATCAAGATCGGCACGATGTTCTTGCCTTGCAGCTTTACCGTCATGGAAGGAAAGCAGGTAGAGCTCCTTCTTGGTCTTGATATGCTTAAGCGCTATCAAGCTAGCATTGACCTTGCAAAGGACAAACTTATCATCCAGGGCGAGGAGGTTCCCTTCCTGGGAGAAGCTGAGATTCCGAAGGAGAGTGAGGAGGCCCTGGAAGAAGAACCAAGGCTGCCTGGACCTGCTGGCACGACCATCGGTCAACGGTCTGGTGTTGTCAGTGGTCCTGGTGCGGCAGGTGGAGGCGCCACACCGCAAGCTCCAGCTCAGCAAGGTGGTCAGGCTCAAACCGAGACTGGCGCTGCAGGCTTTTCCGATGAGCAAATCTCTCAGCTTATGGCTCTTGGGTTTCCAAGAGAAGCCGCTATCAACGCGTTGCAGGCCACGGGCGGCAATGTCGAGCTTGCCGCTGGTCTGTTGTTCGGGGCGTAGACGCTCTGTGAGGCCCAAAAGTACCAAAAAACCAAAGAAAAAAACCGAAACTAAGACAGATCTGCATGGGAGCACGACCAGCACAACGGATAACTGGCATCAGTTGGGGTGTAGTAACTAGAGGCGTTGTGTCGAGGGCAGCGTGCGATGACACGGCAATTTAGACACACTCAGCATGTTATTGAAATTCAAAGAATTGTAACTTGACAAGGCACATGGTTAAATCCTGCCTGGCATTCGCAGCAACGCTCCAATCTTCAGTTATTTCATTCATGGAGGTGCAATCTGCCCTGAACGGTGATCATGGAGGGCGAAGAACAATGAAACATGATGGTGGCCAATGAAATGAGCCCCCAGAATTAGTCTATTTACATAACTTTTGATCAACCGAGTACAGTCCCTCTGGATACAAAACTACCGAATCTTGTAGACACAAGGCTTCAAGATGGCCAATTCATCGACTTTGTCATCCTCGGTATCCCACACAAATCTCTTCTGCTTCTTCTCCTTCTCAACGAAACCAGCAGCTTTGGCAGCGGCAAGACCCTTGCCCTTGGAAGGCAGTGCCGCCTTGATGAAGTGCATCTGGACAAACATCTTGTTGGATAAGTCCACAGCGCCCTTGTTACCCTCGCCATCCCCCTTCAGCACGAAGCCTCGCTTTCTCAGAGCCTCGACGAAAGCAGACACGTCAGTCTCGCCCCGGCGGTCGTCCTGGCCATCAACCTCGACAGCGAGAGCCGTACGGTCTGCTTCTGTCTCTTCCGGTGTCCCGGCGCCCTTGCCCTTCTTGCCAGCAACGGCGGCCTTCTTGCGATTGCCGACGCTATGCGCGACAATAGCGTTTTTGCGGCCCACGGGTCCGAATCGAGACTTGATTTCGGCAATCCAGAGCTCGCCCTTCCAGTGAAGGATGCGGTAGGCCTCCTCAATGAAGTCGATCCAGTTCGTGCCCATCAGTGCCAAGCAGAAGATGGCGATGTCGACAGAACCATCGGCGAGAGGTAGATTGGCGATGTCGGCTTTGGTGACGTGCTTCGCAGGAGAGTGCAGGTCGAAACTGTGAATGTGGAGACGGAGCTTCTGGGCCTCCGGAGCCAAAGTCGAGGCAAGACGGGCGTCGCCGCAGCCCAAGTCGGCGATGATACAAGTGCCGTCAGTACGGGGCAGCGGCTGGAGCCCGTTGGAGTTCTTTCCGGGCATGCCGCGCGGCGGACACCGTTGCTTGGCGCGTAGCTTGATGTCGCGGATGTAGCCATCAACGGGGTTCTCGGGCCACACTTCAACCTGTCGGCGGAAACCCTCGTGATACTCGGAGAACATCTCTGGCGAATCCTCGAACAGCTGGTAGGCCTCGGCTGAGTGGCGCGTGTACAGCGTCTCGTTGAGGTGACGGAACCGCGCCGAGATGAGCTTCTGCCTCATCGCGGCCTGCAGCGGGGTGAGTTTCGCCGGAGCAGGGGGCACAGGCGGGACGGAGGCCGCGATGGCGGCTGCTGCCTCCTTGGTCTTCTTCTTCTTCTTGTCCTCCTTGCCGGGATTTTCTGCAGACTGCTGCTGCTCCTCCGTGCTGTCCTCCTGCTTTTCGCGTTTGGATTTGTCCGTCTTCTGCTTCTTTTCCTTCTTGGCGGCCTTGGGTGTGCTCCCCTTCTCTTCTTCTTGAGCGACAGGCTGAGCGTGTTTCTCCTTCTTCTGCTTCTTGCTGGACTTAGAAGCAGCAGCATCAGGGTCCTCCTCGGCGGCCTTCGACTCTCTGCGCTCCTTCTTCTTGGGGGTGTTCTCCTCGCCACCTGCGCTCTCGCGGCGTTTGCCGCCCTCGGGTTTCTTTCCCCCCATCACATTCTCGTAGAGGTCCGCGACGTTAGATTCTGTGACATTTTCGTCCTCCTTGTTGTTATTTCTCTTGCGCTTGCGAGACTTGTTCTTCGCGGGGCCATCCTTATGGCTGCCTGGAGTTTCCGACTTGAGGGCATCTGCCGAGACGGACCAACCTGGAACGGCGAACATCTTCGGTATCCTTCCAAAAGAGAAATGACATCAAACAAAATGTATAAGTCTTGGTGAACTTCAGGTAAGTTTGGCATTGATGGTGAGTGTGGAGGTGCTCACGCGCTGAGTCTCATCCAGCGTCTTATCGAGCCTTTCGTCGTTGGAATTTTTTTTCCCCCAGAGGTCGGTTATCGTACCCCTGCCTACTGCTGATCGACGCCAGGATAAGAGGAGTATAGCGAGTGGGCCGTGCAGCTTTTTGCCGCAGGTACATCCCGTTTGAACCGTCCCAACTCCAGATCCAATAACTTCGTGGTTTTCAACCCACGCTGGCTTCTTCTGCGTTGGAATATCGCCAAGATCCCACCAAATGCATTATATCCTCGAGCGAGATTCAGAGGGGGATTTTCAATGTTTTGAAGCTTCCTGATGATTATGAGTCGCGACCGCCGGCGTGAGGTGTCACCAAATCGTAGCTCATCTGCCAGCCGACGTCGCGGTTGCACAGTCACAGCATTTCTGTCTCATCTGAGCTCTGCGACGATGAGAACTAACATTGTTCCAAACGGAATTCTGCTCAACGCCTCGCCCTGCACCGCCGGAGTCGCTGACCTTCATATATCTGTGATGGAGTCGCCAGTCGTTCATCCGTCCGGCCCTTTCAGCCCGCAGTATTGTACTATTGGGAAGCTAAGCCGCCGACTGCTCGGCTCAGCCAAGACGTCCTCGCAAATTACCGAAGATAGTCGGGGTTCCTGCCCCTTGATCGATAATATGTCCTTGAAGTACGGAAATCGCGAGTGGATTTGATGTCTCAGAGACTACGTCATTCGCGGGAAGCAAGTCTGAACCACACACAGACCTCGACTGCCGGCCAATTGGCAGACTTTGCCGATATTGGCGAGTTCCAGAATCTTTCCGCATGCATTCCGGGAGACGGGACCGTTCGGACGGGTGCGTGAAGTACTCAAAAAGCGATTCAGCTTCAACGAGAAGCCGCTAGCTGCGTCTGGCATCTTTGAACTTCATGAGTTCGGGGATGCCTGGAGCCGAACAACCGTTCGATGCAGGCAGGCAGACTGGCCGGGGAACATCGCATACGGTGCATGATAAGCCACCTGGAAACGGAGAGGCTTCCAAGCATGTTCGCGCTGCCCTAAATCCATAGCGGAACTCGGGCGCGGACACTTAGTAACTTAAAGCACCCCGGATCGTCCGTTCTATCTACCGTCTTTTGGGTTACGTCTGGTCTATCGAGGTTGGGATCGTCGATCGACAAACAGCAAGCCTCAATTCTTGGACGAACATGTTTCGTGATTTACGACTTCGAATTTTTCGACACTGACGTTGTCGGGATGGCAGTTTTAATGCTCGAGGACCCTTCAGTCATAAATTCCGATGAATTTTCCTCTGGAAAGCAGACCCATCGGCGGCTTGTTCGGCGAGCAGTCGGTACAATTCGCAGAAGCCCCGAATTGTCGCCCGAAAATACGGGAATGTTGCATTGACCGGTCCCATGGAATCACTACTTCTGATACAATGAGACGGGGCTCTGGACTTGACAGCAAAACAACATGGCTGACAGCATGCGGGAAGCGTTGATGGCCTTCCAGTGCCGTCCCCTTTCGGGAGCCAAGACCCAAGGCTACGGGATAATGAGGGTGCTTTGCTGCGAAACAATACAAAGAGACAGAATCGGGCGACAAAGCCATAGCCACGAGGCGCTGCTCGACATGTTTTGTTTTCGCGGCGTAGAAGCACGTATGTTTAGCAGACTGGGCCGCACCCCTGCAGACGCCCAGTAACCACCATTCGGAACTTGCTCAAGTTTCGAAATACCAGACTCAAGAGTTGAGGCAGGTCGAGCTCGCTGCTCCCTTTCCGAATGGGAAATCCGTACGTGGGCCTGGGTATTTGACTGCAATAAGGCTATCTGCATGCTTGGGCTGCGGTGGCCGTCCTGATGAGCTTCCGCTGAGATCAGATACAGTAAACATCCGGGAAAGATTGCCAAGGCGTCCTTGCGCGTCGTGGAGGACGACGAGACACAAGGCGATCAACCATGGGGAGGGTCAAGTTTGAGCAGGTCGTGGAGGAGAGGGGAGAGCGGGCGGAGGTAGTCGACGGCGATCGACACGCCCCATCCTGTTCGACATGCGCAACGTTTGTGTTGCACCGTATGCCAGACGACCCAGTCGTTGGTGATACCGTCCAAGAGGTCGGAACCACTACGATTGGACAAGCTCATACTTGGATGGGGAGGGTCTCGGGTTTGGCGGATGGCAAGATCCCAGCGACACATCTGGGTTAATCTCAATCAGTCAGTCGCCCTACCGCACTTGGAATGCCTTCTTATCCTCAGTCCAAGTTGGGACAATATGCTCCCTGAAGATGAGAGTTGCTCTATGATTTTCACACTGGCTACAAGCTGCAAGGAAGATTGTCAAGTCCGCGTCGGGTTGTTCTTGATTAGCATCCCGCTCGCACGGCACATGGCAAGTTGCCTAAAGCTAGTGGCCGGGTGGCATCCCACCTCCAGACGCCACCGGCGCATAGCACTTCTGGGTTGGAACTTGGAAGGTCACCGACGAACGATCTGGATACCCCATCGATGACGAGCATCCCTGCCCTGCTGAAGATTCGGAGCATCACGAGGGCTTCAACAGGTCTTCAGCACGGCTCGTCTTGACGCCCTTCTCTATACATATGCCATCCCAATCCAAGTTGGTCCGACCCTTCCCTTTGGCTGGGGCAGGCGCTGGTCAGTGCTTATTTGACGCTGTAGGGCAGTGGGCTGGGCCCTGTCAGGCGGGGGTCCAGACCTCCCAAGACCTCGGATGAAAATTACGTCGGCTTCTTTATTGCCCTGAGGTTTTCTGCCTACGACATGCCGTCCTGAACCTCTGCCCTTGGCCAGGTTGTCGAGCATGCGAGGTGAAAGTCTGTTGAGCGTAGCCGTTGGGTCTTGCAGCTTGGCGAGCTGCCTCCCAACCTCCATCCATTGCCGTGCCAACTAGAGCGCGCCGCAGAGGAAAGAAAGGCTCACCGCAACTGTCTACTCAAGTTATCAGACACGGAATAGGCGCAATATTTCCTTCTTGGGATTCGCTACCTCAATTGTGCCGACCTGCCTAACTCCGGCACATCCAGCAGAGGCTAGCTCAGCCAAAGACCACCTCATATGAACTCGTGAGACTAAAGCATGTTCCACGCACTCGAACTCGAATACATCTGGCCTTGGGATGGAAGCTTTGAAGAAACCTGGAAGAGCCGGTTGGGCAGCTTTAGCGCTGCTTTATCACGCACCCAGCGGTACATCTTTCTGGTTCCTTGTGCGTCCTGCATAAGCCACCTGAATTCGTCTGTTTTCTCCCTCCCGTCGTCATGCCGCACCTCCAACGCGACAAGTGCTGGTTGGTACTCTGTACTCGACCAGAAATAGACACTGTCGGCTATGTTTATCTAAGCAGCAAGTAAGGTTCTTTAATTCCCTGTCTGCACGTTGTTGGCGGCTTTCTTGGCTTTAATCCCTCGACCCCGACTCCCCTCTCTCGGAGACACATGCATGTGTCCTGTGATGCATTGCCTGCTGTCTCTCATCTCAGTACCCAGCAGAATCGACTATGGCTTTGTCTGCATCGCCAATCGAGCACGACAAGCACGATTAATGATCCCTACCTGACCCTTCTGGATCTCGTACCCTCAGTCGCCCGGTTCGTGCACTTCTCCCAGAGTTTGCGTCCCCCATTTACTCGCCCAACCCTGGTCCCTCCGGCCCGGCCTCCTTCTAGTGTCGTCGGCGCTTGGCGGCTTGCTCTATCCCCAATGTTTGTGCATCTGCCTCTTCAAGCCGCCTCCTCTCTTCACCTGAGTCGATCGAACCCTGTAATTCACTGACCTTGCCTCATCCTGCCCTACCTCATTTTCAAATTAATCTACCGTCTCCCCCCTCTTTCTCTACCTTAGGCATCCAGGGTGGGATAAGCCTCTCTCCGGCCCTCGTGTCTGAGAGACACATTTCCAAATGCTGCAGACATCCTTACGCCCCCGTCCTACCCCACGAGTCCATGCATCTTGTCCGACCCGTCCATGACAACCCATTCGGCGTAGAGAAAGTCGCACCGGCCTGTTTCACTTCCTTCCACCGTCTATGGCTGCTTAATAAAAAGCATCTCACACCTTGGCCCACAACTCGTTTTCCTCTGCTTTCCCGTCCTCGAATCCCGTTGCCGCGTACACCGGCAGAAAATATCCACCTTGTCTTGTTGCGCTACTGCCACTCTTGACGCTTGTGCCCGTCGAGGACTCGCCGCCGCTTGTTGAACAAAACGCATGTCCGGAGATCAAAGTATCTTTTTCACGTCCTCATCGTCTTCAACGCCGAATGCTGAACCTTGTTCAGACTCGAGAAGACGCGGTATACAGCCACACTGGAATAACACAGACTTCAAACGTATCCTCGACTCTCTGGGAGACTCATGGACCAACATCTGTTTCGAATCACTGGCTCCCACTCATTACACACGAGATACTGCCAGGATGGACACTGCCGAAGTGGCGCCCGAGGGTGACAAGTCCCCAGTCAAGGCCTCGGATAACAATGAGGAAGACGGAAACGATGAACAAAATCGCAAAAAGGCGAACATCAGGAAGAGGACCAAGACTGGCTGTTTGAGTATGTGCTGGATTTCCCCAGATACGGAGCAATATCTTGGCCTGAAGTCTAACAGTAGCATAAGCTTGTCGAAAACGTCGTATCAAGTGTGATGAGGGAAGGCCGATTTGCAGTAATTGCATCAAGTCAAAACGACATTGCGAGGGGTACAACCAGCGAGTTATCTTCAAAGACCCCATCGGCTCCTTCAACCTCAATGGAGTCTACGGGCCCGTCGTCTATCCTCCGGAGGCTTCAAATCCGCCTCTCCATCGGCTCGCGAACCCTCCGCCCAAGTCTTCCAATGCACCTCCTCTCGCGCCAATCGCTCCCAAGCCACCGCAGCATATGGAATTTGGGGTTCAGACGATGCTCCAATATGCCCAAGGATTCCCAAGCTCGTCTTCCGTACACCAGCCGTCATCCTCGCCCTTTGACTTCAACCAATTTTCCTTTGGACAGCCGCAGATGCCTCCAACACCCTCGTTGACATCGCCCATCAGCCCCGACCAATTTCAAGGACCCTTTGGAGGCGCTCCAAGTACCTTCGTCAGCCCGAACACTGACAATGGAGCCTTCACACAAATGCGACCAGATCATTGGCAAAGACAATCATCCGTCCACGACAGGATGGAAGAGGCCAACGCTTTCGCCAGCGATCCTCTGCGGCTGGAGGAGTTCTTGGACGATCCCGAGATTGAGATGTTCTATTCTGACGACGACGCGTCCATGGCCGAGTCCCAAGACGGATTCGAAGATCTCATGGGCGAGGAGAGCGCGTACGGACAGCTGGTCCAGGCCCGTTCGGATGGTCCCTGGGAAGGTTTTGGAACCAACGTCAGGACTTTCTCGGCATTCTCCGAGGAAACGATACTTACGTCGTACATTCCGACCCCGAACAACTCGCCCCTTAACGACGAACGAACCGCCGCGCTGTTCTGGCATTTTATCAATGTAACAGGTCCGAGCATGTCTCTGTACGAGAGGCATCCTTTCGACCATACCAAACTGATGAACAACTACTCCGTTCCAAAAGCTGGTCATAACATCTGGACCTGTGGGTTCTGGACATACTTGGACTTTTCTTTCCTGTGCTGACTGTTTAATAGACACGTTCCCGATTCTGTCCTTCAACCACCCAGCACTACTGCAAGCAATGCTTGCGTTAGGCGCCCTGCAGATAGCAAAACTCCAACAAATACCGCCCACAGCAGCCATGAAGCACTATCACCTTTCCATCCGTAGAATTGCCAAGAATGTAAAGAGCGTGCACAGGAGGGTCACGCCTGCCACGCTCGCTGCCACGCTGTTGCTAGGATACTTTGAAGTCTGGAACTCGGATCACACGAAATGGTGCAACCACCTTTTCGGTGCCAGGCTGTTGATCAGGGAGATCCCCTTCAGGAAATGGACCAAGAACATACTACCGTTGAAACGAGCCCGGCGGGCGTTATTCCAAGAAAGCCAGAACCGACCTTTTGATCCGTTCTTTATGGGCCATGACAATGCTCACATGATCAGCCATGACATGGACGATTTAGATCTTCGTCTTCTAGGCCAGTTAACGAACCAGTACGTCTCCTATGAGGACGATACATCCGCAAGTGTAAATTACTACACAGACCGCGATATTGAACACTACGAACATTTGCGAGATTTGTACTGGTGGTATTGTAAGATGGACGTTTACCAAAGCATGCTCGGTGGAGGGAAGCCGTTGTGAGTACATTCTTCAAAGCTGACGTCTTTGAAGCTCACTTGCTACAGCATGGACTACCAGCATTGGACTCAATGTCCACCAAGAGCGCCGATGGGACGATTAGAAGCTATGTAAGAACATATTTTCCACACCCTCCATTGCTTGGCTAAATAATTGCAGTTATGGAACTTACGATCATTTGATGCTTCTGCTCGGTCGCTTATGTAGCTTCGCCTCTAAAGATCTCCCTCGAAAGAAGAAGTCGTTCAAGGAATTCGGGCCTCCCGGCAGCGCTCCTGGAGGACCTCCTGGACGGCCGCTGGGAGGACAGCCGAACATGGGCGGACCCCCGAAGGGAATTCAGGGATGGGGTCCGCCGGGGATTGCCAGCGGGATGCCCAGAGACGTACCACCGCCTGGGATTATGGGAGGACCGCCCGCGGGACCTCCGATGGGAATGCCGCATCAATGCATGATGAGTGGTTCTCCAGGTGATTCAATGGGCCCGCCGGCAGATGTGATGCCCGGTGGAGGCGTTGGCGGTTCTCCTCCGATGTTCCCCGGCATGTTGCCGAATCTCGGAAAGGTGACGTTACCCATGGGCTTCAGCCCTCCGCGAGACGATTCTCCGCCCCCGCCCGAAGCTCTGCCAGAGGATCTCGACGCAGACGTCGCCGAGGAAGCGGCGATGCGGGAGTGGGAGAGTCTTCGTGACGCCTTTGAGCTGCTCAAGGCCCGGTTCGGACCCGAGTTCCAGCCGCTGGGCGCCGAGTACGCGGATCACAGAGACTCGCCGTTCGGCACGACGCTCCAGTACCGCACGTTCTCGGTGGCCGGGATCTGGATGAACTACTACATGGGCCTGATTCATCTCTACCGCGCGCATCCCAAGATGCCCCCAGCCGCCATGATCGCGGCGGGCATTCAGGCTCAGCACACCGCCAAGTTCGCTATCGAGATTGGCCGGATTGCGGCTGGCTTGACGGATGACATCTCGAATGCTGGGGAGATCAGTACCCTGGTGGGAGCGGCCCTGATCGAAAGTGCTTTCTGCTTGTTTGTTGCGGCGATTCAGGTGAGATCCCCCCCTTTTTTTACCACGTCCCATGTCTAGACCTCCCGGATCTTGGGCCAGGGGAAAAAAAAAAAATTCCTTACTAAGTTCCGTCATAGTACCGCGATGACGCTCAGCGTCACTGGATAGTGAGAAGGATGCACGACGTAGCACGCCTCACAGGCTGGCAGTCAGCGAGACAAATCGCGGAGGGCTGCGAGTCCGGCTGGAAGAAGGCCGCGGCCATGGGCGGAGGCCCGCCATACACGAGAGACCCGACGCTCCGCACCGTGGTGCCCCCGTCTGTGTGGCTGAACCCACGAAGGATCGGCGCCAGGCTTGAGCTGCTGGATGGCGACGACAAGATGCTCGTCGTCGCCAAGACGGAGCGGGCACATTACGCCTTGGGACTGCTCAGTGTCGAGCAGGAGCTTGAGAGGCTTGATATCAAGGAGGGTTAAAAGCCCTCGGGCAATGGATGGATAACTTGGTGTGGAGATCAGGCTTTCAACCTAAGGTATGTTGGGAGCAATAGTTTTAGATCAACACAAGTCCATTCAGCATCACTTTCTCGAAACGTACGTCGTAGTGCCATGATCACATTGAGTACACTATTGATACACAAGGGAAATCGTCTAGACGTCAGGTTCCAGATTCGTGATCAGCGTCTGGGTGAACAGCCTTGGGTCTCTCTTTACCCTCTCGAAAATGTCATTTCCCAGTTTCGTGGATCTTCTATTCATTCGCTCGCCCAATCCCATCCAAGCGTTTCATCTAGTTGGCAGGGAGCCTCTCCACAACCGCTGCCATCTCCTCGTCCGTGTATATTCTGAAGCCCTTCTCCTTCGTTACGCTCGCTAGCTGCACGTTTTTGGAATCCAGCTTCTCCTCCATGACCTGCTTCAACGTCTTGAGTACCAGCGTCTCGGCGTCGGTAATTGTCAGAGACTATAATCACATTAGCTTCCGCCTCTTTCCACATTGTTTTGAACCAGATGAACTGACCTTGTGGTACTCGTTCTGCAACTCAGCCTGGGCACCCTCGGAGCCGGAACCGATGGCCTTGGCGTCGTAGCGGTAGAAAGTACCGCTGGGCTCGGCGTGGAAGAGCTGGGGGCCGTCCTCGTCGTAGCCGGCGATCAGAAGAGCGACACCAAAGGGGCGTGACATGATTGTCTCCTCGCCCTCGGCACCCTCGCCGAACCGAAGAGCCAGGTCGCAGATGGCCTGGGTGCAGGACTCGACGCGGAGGGGCTCGTTGTAGTTGAAGGAATGCGACTGGGATTCGACGCGGGCGTGCTCGACCATGGAGCGAGCGTCGGCCTGGAGGCCGGACATGGCACAACCAATGTGGCGGTCGATCTCGACAATCTTCTCGACAGAAGAGGTCTCGAGCAGGGTGGAGGTGACACGCTTCTCAACGCCGAGGACGACGCCCTCAGAAGTGGCGACGCCAATCGCCGTGGAGCCGAGCTTGATTGCCTCGAGGGAGTATTCGACTTGGAACAGACGGCCTTCGGGTGAGAAAGTGTTGATTCCTCGGTCTGAGGGCGATGTGTCAGGGAAGCTGTAGTCGAATGCTGAGGAAGGAGGGCGACGGGCTTACCGTATTCAGATCTTGCCATAAACATCTTGGCTGCTATTGGTGAGAATGGTCCAACAGAAGGAAAACGATGGGAGTCCTGGTTCGAGAAGAATTGATCGGGCTGTCAATTCTGGGATGTCGTGGGTGAGGTTGGCGTTGCGGTTGCGGGACGCTGGGGTGGTGGTGGTGGTGGTGGTTGGATGGAGGGGAGCTCGAGGTCAAACGGTGACGGTGGAAGGCTGAAGCGGGTGGTTAGGCAAGCATTCAGCCTACGCAGCTGCAAGCTCTGGCAGTAACAGCACTACAAAATACCCTACGTGCCTGGCCTGAGTACCTAGGTACCTACCTAGCGGAACTTGCTCTCAGACCTCCCCTGTCCCTGTTCTCAAAAGCTTCTAATTGGACGCTTTCACAACTCTCTCTAGCACCTAGCTACCTTCCCGACCCCGGAATATTTCATGGGTTGGGCGATGGACCCACCGGGGTTAACAGCACGCGAGGATTTTCCGACTAGACGCGCTCCCGACTAATTAATCGGCACCTTACCGCGTAGCCCAACCCGCCCGCTGCTCAATGGGACTTTGACTCTATGATAGAGGGGTAGCAATAAAGAGGACCGATCCTACGAACGAAGAAAAGAGACCAATTCAGCAAAGCGCTACGAACGAATGCCACTAACACAAGTTCCACCGCCAGAAAACAACACCAAGGCGCCCTGTACTCTCCAAATGCAGTCGGCGACATGTCGTCAGGCACGCGCCGCGCTAACGGCACAGCGTCCGCAGCTGCGGACCACGATCGAGCTTCAAGAGCCCCGCGTATGAATGCGGCTAATGGCGGAGGAAGCGGAAGCGGAAGCGCTCAGGCCAGTTTCAGAAGCGAGCGCAGCGAAAGAAGCGAGGCGAGGCAGCAGCAGCAGCGGGAACGGGAGCGGGAGCGTGATAGGGACAGGGCGCCGTCGCCAGGGACTAATGCGCACAAGAGGTCGGCTTCGGGAAATCCACGACCTACGAGCAGGATGCACGGGGACCGGCAAGTTGAAGAGAGGAGGACGGAGAGGGCGTACGTAACGCAACTCGAGACTCTCGTACAGCGGACAAGGAGTCCTGAGAGGAGAGCGGAGAAGGGCAAGGGGACGGGAGACAAGTCGCGAGCGGCGGAGGCGAAGCCGAAGGAGGTCAAGGTTGAGACGCCATCAGGTGAGAGCACTATTATATATTGGAAGGGTTATTGACTGATCCGGACGCACAGCACCATGGAATCCGGAAGCTACGCTCCTGCCTCACACCTCAGCGCCATTGGCTTCTCGAATATCCATACCGCCGCTGGCGTCGCAAGCGCCGCAACCCCAGCAGCCGAAGCCGCTGAATGAGCTATCTCTTGAGGCGCAGGAGGCTGTGATGATCGAGGACCTGCTTTTTGTCTTCATGGGCTACGAGGGACAGTACATACGCTTCGCCAAGACTTACAACCCGCATGAGGAGAGGGATCGCCTTTCGGGGCCGACGTTCAGGATACTGCCCGGCCTGGACCCCAGTTTACAAGATCTCACAAACTCGATGCTGAAAATGGCGACGTACTACTCAGCGCTCGAAATGTTTGTCGACGTGCAAAGTAGAGAGGAGTTTGGCGCAGTCAATCACGCGTTGTGCGCCTCTGTGCGGAAATACCTCCACGACTATCTTATTATGATTGCGCAGCTGGAGACGCAATTCCTGACCAACGAGACTTTTACTTTGCACGTCTTGAACATACACACCCTACCTACCAACCAGATGATGTCACATCTGTACGCCTTGGGACAAGAGCTGCTAAAGCGAAATGCGTTACTAGACGATGATGACGAGGAAGAGAGCGATAGCGCTGACGATTTCGAGAATATCTTGGAGTCTCTTCGTGAAGGCGGCGACCTAGTCCCAGGTTCCGGCAAGAAAATTTCCAAGGGCGGGGTCGTTCTGGGCCTACTCACGAAAAGGCTGGAGTCCATGTCAGGCGATCCAGCCGCTCGCGCGCTGTTGACCTCCTTGCTTCGAGACGCTAGCAAACCGTACATGGTTATGCTGAACGAGTGGCTTCATCACGGCAGTATCAACGATTCTCACGCAGAGTTCCTCATAAAAGAACAAAAGAGTATCCGGAGAGAACGGTTAGAGCAGGATTACACGGATGAATACTGGGAGAGGCGATACACCATTCGAGAACACGATATTCCTCCTCAGTTGGAAGGTGTTAAGGACAAGGTCCTGTTGGCGGGGAAGTACCTCAACGTAGTCAGAGAATGCGGTGGCGTGGACGTCAGCAAAGTCGTCTCAGACGTTCCGATATCGTTTGACGACAGCCGCTTCCTCGAAAACGTCAATAACGCTTACGCACACGCAAATGAGTCTCTCATGCAGTTGCTACTCACCACTCACTCACTCCCCATGCGGCTGCGATCACTCAAACACTATTTTTTCCTGGATCCATCCGATTATTTCTCTTACTTCCTGGAACTTGGCTCCTCCGAGCTGCGGAAACCTGTCAAATCCGTTAACACCGGTAAATTGCAGTCTCTGCTCGACTTGGTACTGCGCCAACCGGGAAGTATCGTCTCCCTGGATCCCTTTAAAGAGGATGTCAAAGTGGAAATGAACGAAATCACGCTCACCAAGTCCTTGCAGAGGGTCGTCAACATCACGGGCATCGAGCAAGGTGAGACGTTGCAGCCTCTCGCGAACCAGCCGATCGAGAACGACAAGAATGCAATAGGCTTCACGTCGCTGCAACTCGACTACACTGTGCCATTCCCCGTGTCGCTGGTTATCAGTCGCAAGACTGTGTGGCGTTACCAAGCGCTGTTCCGCTACCTCCTCTCCTTGCGCTACCTCGAGTCCCAACTGTCAACGACCTGGCACTCCCAGACCTCGGGCATGACTTGGTCTCACAAGAGCTCCTCGCGAAGCCTCGAGATCTGGAAACGTCGCGTGTGGACGCTTCGCGCGCGCATGTTGGTGTTTGTCCAGCAACTTCTCTATTTTTGCACAGCCGAGGTCATCGAGCCAAACTGGGCAAAGTTCATGTCCAGGCTCAAGGTCAGAGAGGACGGCCAGGATGGGACCAGTACTGCCGCAGGGCCTACGAGAACTGTGGACGAGTTGATGCAGGACCACGTGGATTTCTTGGACACGTGCTTAAAGGAGTGTATGCTCACTAATAGCAAGCTCCTAAGGGTGAGTTTTGCCGTGTTCGTGCTTTTCACTCAACTGACGCACCTTTCTCAGATCCATTCCAAATTAATGCAAACCTGCACAATCTTCGCAACCTACTCCAACTGGCTCTCTCGCGAGCTGGAAAAGGCCGATCCAGACCTCTCAGGCGCCACGAAACCGTCCAACATGACGGCGGAACAATGGCGCGCTTTCCAGGCCGTCCGCACGCAGAAGCCGACGGGCTCCTACAGCGATTCGACGTCGTCGGCAGGCGGCGGCGGCGGCGGCGGCGGCGAGCAGCAAGAGGCGCGCGTTGGCAACTTGTTCGAGATCATGAAAAAATGGGAGGGCAACTTCAGCAGGCATTTGCAGATTCTGCTTGACGCGCTGAACCATTACGCCGCGACCGAGACGGTTGTTTTGCTCAGTTTGTGCGCGCGGCTCAGCACGGCGAACCAAGGCACCGAATACGCAGGGCTGAGGAATGAGGAGGACGGTGTCGCATAAAGAAGCGATTTAGGAAACGAAAAGCGACGGCATCGCATATCACCCTTTTTCGGGAAATTCAGTTAACGGCGTTCTTGGGGGTGATGAGTGAAGATGGAAATGGCGTCATACCCGTATTAGGAGAAAGCTGAGTCGAGCAAAGGACAGAAGTAAAGGGTTGGGATATATTTACATGATGCACCTAGACAGATACCATTAATTCAATGATGCGCTGCTGCGCCTAGCTCAACAGCCAGCGCCTTGTTCCTAGTATCATGCCTTGCGCATCGTATGTTTATGAATTAGATGTGCTGCTTTGTCATGACCGCGTTATTTTTCTTGCTGTGTGAGAGGAGAGCTACCGCCTCCTATTCATCCACCCCCACCCGAGAGGAGCTCTGATGCAGAGCCTCTGGTATACAGATAATATACATGTCGTACCTTGTACATGTTTGTACATAAATTGGATGTCTAGTCGTTCTCTTACAGCTTGAGAGCCTCCTTGACCAACTCCGAGATGCGCTTCTTGTCAACCTCAGAGTCCTTGCCCTGGACCGCGGCGTTGACCATTTTCATGACCTGGCCGAGACCGCTCTTGCCGACAGCCTTGCTGTCCTCAACGGCCTTGTCGATAAGTACGCGGATCTCTGCCTCGGTGACGGTGCGAACGCCGGAATTGGCGATGTATTCGGCCATGACCTTGGCCTGGAGGTCCTCCTTGTCGGCGAGATCGTCACGACCTGCCGCACGAAATTGAGCGGCGGCATCTTGGCCCGCACGCTGGGTTTTTCGCAGCAGTGCGACGAGCTGGGCGTCGGTGACGATGGGAGATGAGGTCTTGGCGGCGTTGTTGAATGCAGAGAGGACGGTACGTAGGACGGACAGACGCGGCGCGTCCTTGGCGCGCATGGCGGTCTTCAGGTCGGTCTTAAGGTTGGCGAGGAGCGGAGGTGAAGCGGCGGCGGCGTCGGAGTAGAAACGAAGCGTTCCGAGTGGCGAGACGCGGATGCCGGGCACCGTTGGCCGGAGTGTCTGGATAACACGGGTTGAGCATTGGAAAGCCATTGTAGTGGTAAGAGAGCGTAAGAATTTCATATAAAGTTTGTCGTATATGGTTCTTTGTTCGATTGGCCGCTCCACGACTCGGAGGAATCGGTTATTGGGCCGGAATCACTGGGCAAGTCGTCTGGTGCTGTTGGCAGCTTTGGAGAAAATCCGACGAGAGCTTCGGCGCTCAAATTGTCGCACAGAATTTGGGGAGCTTACCATTGGCCGAAGCTCAGAGGCTGGCCTGAGGTAAGGTAAAGGTAGTGTACCTTAGGCCGCAGAGTGAGCCGCTGTACACCACCAATCGCGGTCGGTTCATTGAGAGAACGGTCCCACCGAACAATTTGACTGCGGGACACTTTGGCAGTTTGCATTGGCGTGCTCAGACACGCAAAGTTAGTTCAGATGGTCGCGAATCATACGCGACGTCCGTGCAATCTCTTGGAGACCCTCAAGTCGCCTGATGTGCAGAGTGCCAGGGAAATTGCTGCACTAACATGGGTCGGGGCACTCGCGAACGTATCCGGATATAACATCAACTGGGGGGAAGCACCAGGTCCAAGGCTCCGGGGGGGTGCATGCGTTCGTTGAATCGGCCAATGTGCCGGCTGAGGATACCTGCTCTGGTGTTGTAGACGACGCGCGAGCCAACCTTCTTGCTCGTTGCGATAGAGTGGGCTACGAGAAGATACCGAGCTGGACCTGAGCCTAGGAAGCGCTGGCTTGGAGGATTCTTGTCTGCGTTGAGTCGTCGTTGGTCGAAAGCCGATCTCATTCAAACGTCCGTGCCCTCGCTCTGCTGGGATGGCCCAGAAGCCGGGGAACCCAGGCCACGCGTGGCTCTGGGCGTTCACCGACGTGGGAACTGGTGGGATGTTGGCATGGGAACTGGCGAGAACAACGTCTGCCGCCGCGGCAAGGGCGGAAGAGGAGACATGGCATCGCCTAGTGTAGTCATTGATCCTCAGATGAGAGCGGATTCCGGTGAATTGTGGCATGAACATGGATGGTGCCCAGTCCTGAAGGCCGAAGTATATGACTGAACTCTTGCATGGAGGTGCCCTGATGTTACGTGAAGTGCTCATTTGCAGGCCGTTCTCACCGATGGAGGACCCGACAGAATGGTAACGAGTAGAAATGTTAGGCAAGCCGCCTCTATGCCTCCTTCCAATCTAGACCCAACCGAGGCGAGGTGGACAAGTCAAGCCCAAGCCGTCCAGACCAGTAACGTACCCTGACTTACCTCGGGATGCCACGTTCATTCTTTCCTTCCACCGCTTGCGTCAGCTTCTATTGCCTCCACTTGGACTTCATCTCCTTTCAACTTCATGCCATCTATTCTCCAGGCATTCGCACGAATCACATCATCCTTTCTCTTTCGGCATGAACCATCCCATCGCACGTTTGCTCTACCTGGCATGCAACTATTCCGTGCATGGATGTTCTCCTTTGACACAGATTCAACTGAGAATCAGTGGAACGAATCGCAAATGGTTCCATCGACATCTTGACCAAACCTGCTCCCTCACATCGATACCGCCTATGCCCAAAACACAGCCCGAACCTGACGTCGACTTCGAATGGCCCATTGCACCGATAACGAAACGAAAACAGCTTGGATACTGGCAGGGATCAAACGAAAAGTTGAAGTTGGAAAGTCCAGCTTGTTGCAAGCCGCCCTCGACAGGCATAGCTTATTCCGCTTTCAGCTGTACCTCTACCACGTTTTGACCACCTTATTCTGTCTCATATTAGAGTTCATGCCATGGACTCGAAAGGCAATGTCTTTAAGCCCAGAAATCTCTGAGGCATGGAAGGTACGGGGTATCCGCTACCGTAACGCCATGATCATGGGAAGTCCAACCCAAAGTCTCGGCCACAACAACATTATAATTCGATCCCTCTCAATGCTTGCTATGGAACGCAACCGCATATTCAACTTCCGCAAAAAGTCATCACTCATCGGCGAGGTTTTTTGCCTATACTAACATACCTACGACCCGCCTTTGTCAATATTTTGGGGCAAGCGTGCCTGGCTGAATACACTCACATTGGGAAATACGCCTAGTAGGGCCAAAGGCAGTGCTCCTCATGTTAGTCATGGCTTCCTCTTCAGGCGATCAGCACTCGGTGAGACTCACCCGGAACGCAGGATTATCCGCCTCGCTTCTTGCTTGAGCGACCAAGACATGGAACTCTTGAGATGTCATGCTGGGATCGCTTTGTTAGCTCTGAGCTTTTACTGGAACGCATCTTTGTACGGCCAGCATCTTGTGTCATTCCACCGAAAGAGCTTACCCACGGAATTCCGTCATTGGATAGTGTCCGAGAGAGGCGAGAAATCTTCTGACGTTTTCTCTATTCGCTTCGCCGATCTGATGATGTCTTGGATCTGTCTTCCGATCAGCCTGAGCAGTTTCTCGAGCATTCATAGTCTTTATACCACTGGACCAAGCGCAAGTCGGCAGAGGGATTATTCGCGTCTCCACGGAATCGAAGCCAGCACTCTGCATCCAATTCGACATTTGCATTGGTGCGCGGGGATCCTTATACGGCTGCATGCTATCTAGGTATCGTCTCGACCACCTTGGTAGGGCATTGTCTGGCAAGAATCCAAGATCAGCGGGCGCTATCAATGCGGAGAGGAAAGAACGCACTCTGGGTCAACGTGCCGTTGTCTGATTGCGCGTTGAAGTATATCTCCACCGTCTGAACCCAGCCGCCTGGTCGAAGCACGCGATAAATATCTCGAAGATAGTCTCTCCATCGGTTCGAATGAATCCCGCCAGCCATCATTTGGCTATGCACCAGATCAAAATGATTCGACGGGAAGGTAAACCTACCCAACGTCAGCAGCGATTCAGGAGGGTGACAAACAGACTAGACGAGATTTGGTCGAGTCACCTTCCATTCAAGTCATCGACTTGGAGATTCAAGTTGGGCGGCGTGAGCGATTCATCGGGCCAAATATGCGGGCATATGTCGATGCCTACCACCTGTTGTTTCGGATCAGCAGCTGGGAACCAAAACACAGTAGCAAGAAGCAGAGGCGCACGCATCCGAACTCGACCGCGAACGAATTCCGGGGGGCAGATGGCGGTGAGAGTGCTGAGCTTGGGTTTGAACATTACCGAACCAACGCGGAAAAGGGGCCTATGCTTGGACTGTAGGTCTTCGACGAGGATGCAAAGCACCTCACCTGAAGCCTGAGAAATTACTCCCACCGTCTTTCGATTTCAGAAATTGGAGTCGAAGGGGGCAGCGGGCTTCGCATGCATGCAACAAAACGTACCTCGCAGCTGGGATATTGTAGTGCGACTTCGATGGCCCAGTCGCCAGTACCAAACCCGCATTCAAGTATTCGCCGGGGCCTCGAGACGGGTGGAAATATGAGCGAGTTTTCAAAAACTATCGAGAACAAATGATGCATCATGTGCAAGCGCTCGATCTCATCCTACAATTTAGGGAAAGGGGCTGAGCAGGGCGATAATTGGGTTTCAGGGACGCGGCGTTTCTCTTACTTCGTCGATCGGCACGAAGTATGCACCGTTATCAACGGCATATTGCTGGAACTCTCTGCCCATGTACGTGACAGTTTCCAGGAAGGCATTGTCCAAAGGGACCGTTTGCGGATCGCTGTGAGGAGTTAGCGCTAGCTATTGCAATAGGCGAGAAGCAACCGTACTTTGCCATTCTGGCAGATCAAAGATAATGTCGACAACTGGACGGCTCGGTCTTTTGCGAAGGAGGATATCTCACACCTCGTCCAGACTATCGGATTTGATCTTTCAACGCGAATGAGGTCGTATCTGGTGGTATCTGGTGGGTGGTATGGTCCAACGAGACGAAGGTCAAAGTTAATAGACGGAAGACATGGACCAAACATCAGGCACAGCCTGCTCAGGAACTTTCGGCAGAGCCATACCGGAACCACAGGGGCCTTCACGAAGGCGGCAGTCATGTCTAATACACATAAAATTCAGCGTCCGCGGTTCTGGAGGTGGAGCGACATGCTGGTCAGACTTCAGATTGGACGGGCATTCTTTCTACACCCCACGATGCCGCTGTCGATCTTGGGTTAGTACGTTGCGACCTAGAAGAATTGGGAGCCTGTTTCGGCGCACTTTGGTTCTTGGTGCAGACGAGGCATACCTCAGGTGACATGGATATGTCTTCTGGTGTTATTGCTGGCCCCGGACCCCCCTGTACGCACGAAAATTCGACAATGGAGCCGGCAGATAACCAAGACCTGCTAATGCTAGGCACTCCAGTGGCATATGGCGGATGTGGCAGCGCGTCCGTTCGTTCTGGACACCGCTTTTACCAGATGCCAGTTCCATGGATTCCGTTAACCGTGGCGGCTTTCACAAGCTGTTCCGGCTCCCAGGTAGACGGTTGCTTCTTGAACGATCTGGTCATCGTCTAACGGGACGCGCCATCTCAGGCCGAACCCTCACAGGGCTGCCAAAAGCCATTAGTGTCGATGACCCAATCTTTTCATTTAACGGCTGCCTTGGCTCTTGACGTCTTGCTATTGAAAGCCAAATACAGTTGGTCTGAAGTCGGGTGAGTATGCCGACGTCTATCCTGTGCTTCGATCGACACAGTGGTTGATGTCGTTAACCAACCGCAAAGTCGGAGTACAGGGCCTAAAACACCTTCCCGCTGCAACCCTCCAGTGCCCAGGGAATGGGAAGCTCTTTAGCAAATCCGGCTTGCCCTCCCTTGTTTTCTGCTCTTCCACCCCCTCTTCAGTCTCCGGCAGGTGGGGACGGTACTCGAAGGAGGGGTTGCATGGCCGATCTACACCCGTTATGCGCGGAGCTATAATCGACTCAGAGGGCTTCATGTCCCAAGGATCCGGTCGTTGGCCTGACTGTAATGGCGAAATAGCGAAGGAAGGTGAGAAGCCAGTTTGTTGAACTTGAGTGGCGTCACACACATTTCCTATAGGCTCCTGAGCCGTACAAAAGGGGGTTCGTCCGTGTCAGCATGACGCCCCCTCTCCCGCTGGCCGGTATTCGTCGCAGAGGTTTCCCAAGAATGCGAACTTGGGATTACGGTCTCAACTGTGTTCGCTGCTGTCCGCTGCTCGTAGCTGCGGAATGCCGACACGATGAAGGATGGGCCAATGGACAGAAATCACAGGCTTAACGAATTTCTCATTACCTCGTACAACTCGCGGGCTGAATCGCCTTTCAGACAGATCGCTTGAGTTGTTTGGCATAGAGCAGGCTGGGACTTTATGCGGCCGACAAAACCCAAGCGGAGCCCATGGTCTGGTCCTCTCACAAACAGGCAGATAACCGTCTGCACTGAAGCTAGCGCTGTGAGACCCGCGCAGGGGCTCTATCTCACAACACGGCAGACAGAGGAGAAGGACAACGCAAACAATCCATCGATCTTTACTCTGCTTAGCACGCATGCCTGCTCTACTACTGCAGGCCTCCACCACACCACTACGAGACTTGTGTTGGGAGGCTGCCGACGGATAGCGGCACAATCCGCATATGATTGGCAAAACGCTTCGAATTATAGGTAGGGGCATGCCTCTCGACTGGTGGATTGCGTCGCTGCGTCTCGACACGTTGGCGTTTTCGGCTGCATGCTGATGAAGCTTTAATTACCTCACTTCCTCTGCTTTGTAACATACCTTTCTGATTCCTCCCATCCTGGAAAGAGTCACAAGAGCCACTTCAGACTGGGCCACAAGATTGGAGAAGTCGAGCTGTAGGAAGGTCGCGCCAACATTAATTCGCGTGCGGAGATGGTTTGACGAAGGTTGGAAGAAGTCGAGAGGCCCATCTCACTCACGAACTCCTCGGCGGGCCGCTCTGCAGTTTGAAACTATCAGAGAGGAAATGACCGCCAACCCATAACTATCGACTGGGTTGTCGCCGGGCTTGAAGTGGAGTTTCCGGGAGAGAGTGCGCGATGACGCGAGCCACAAATCTCTCCTGGTCCCAGCTGTTTGGAAACTGAGGAGCGAGGGTCGACAACCCTTCCTTGTCAACATGACCGCGCCCTGGTGCTCGGGAGCACAATGCCTGTCTGCGCCGGCCACGTACACCCTGTACACTGCAACCCTTGCACCAATGAGTTCAAATGTATGAAGTACTGCAAAGCGGATGGGTAGTAACAACGAAGAGACATCATGAGAAGACGGCTCACCCCCACCTGGTTGACATTCGTCCTTTTCGTCTGGAGAAACGCATCGACTTGGCGGCGCACTCCTTCGGCCGTCCCTTAACGTCAGAACAAGAAACACGGGGCTGCCGTCCGTCCTCCTCGATCGCCTCACATTTCTCGCCGAAGTCAACCACTGTCCTAGACTCCTAGCATCTGTAAGCAAACTCCTTCTTGGGACGTTCTTGCTGCCCGCGGGAAGGTACGGCTTTGCCGGAAGCTCCCCTGATGGTGGGCGGTGAGCCAGCTGGAGTTGGTGTTACAATACCTCGCACACGCTGCAAAAGACAATATCTCGAGAGCCCCGACGAGCGCATGATTGGACACGGTCTCAAATCGCGACTGTCTGCACTAGGTTGAAGCGGATGGTCTTCCGACAAGCATTCTGCCAGCTAACTAAGAAGAAGGATCCAGTACAAGGGTCGCAGGCAATCATACAAGCTATCAATCTTACGGTGTAATCGCGTCCCCTTGAGGCGTGCGCATAATTAGGATCTTATGGCCTATACTCTCCTTCGGTTAGGATGGCGCAAGACAATCCTTTGTTCGAGGAATTCAGGCAAGATACTAGCTTGTCAGAAATGATTGCACATCAGAGGGGAGCATTCGACCCAATTCTCCATGACGGACTACTGTGTGTGTTTGTCTTTCACAACTCAGACTATCGATAGAGAGCCTTGAATGGACCTCTCAGCATCAGGACCTGCAATGATTGACCGTGTTCGCCCCTGCATGGTGCGGGCTATGCATCTGGCCATGGCACAATCACATGAGAGAAACCGGGCGAGCTCCTCTCTTCCAACGACTTTCTTCTTCCCACGCAGAGAGGGGAAGAAGATGATGAGTTGGCGGTCGATGAGGAGTCATATTCAACTATGCCAGCAGGGAACCCCAGTCGGAGCAGATCCTTCTGGTTCCTCCCTGTTCATTTTCGTCTTGAACAGAACCGTCCCCTCGGGTTCCCTTTCGACGGGAGGCTGGGGCACCACCTCCCTTCTCCCTTTTATCGATGGCACCCTACGCGCCCCTGTCACGATGATGGGACAGGTGACATACTGAAGCACCAAAATGGTTTGGTAATCGCGAGAAACCCACATCAATTCCAAAGATACCCGGCTGGTCCCCTATTGTCGGAGGTCAAGCGGAGTTGCCTGCCGCATCGCCCCAGTCACGTCGACCAATTGCACTAATCCATTCCCCAGGGCCGGGTTTGGGGCGTTTCACAGGACACGGAGAATACTTCTAGAAGGCCATGCAGTTGCGAGACAGAGGGCGGCGCCGGTCCCACGAGCCGAAAGTCCTAAATGGAAGAAAAAGGTCGCCCGCAGTCCGCAGCAGCGGCTTTACTGCGGTCATGACCGTTGGTGGTGTGGGCGTCCTGCCTCACACCCTTCTCCTCTTCCATCCCATTTTTCGAAGTACTGACGATGTCACGGAATTTGGTCTTAATGCCGACGCCCGCGCTCTCCTCTTATCACATTATCTTGCTACTGATGAAGCGCGCACAGATTTCATGCCGACAGCTGCCAGTACAGTGGCTTTTTAATTTTCATTTGGTTGAGCGGACGTGCCGCGTTGTTGTCGGTCGTCTAGCCCATGATATGCGCGAGCCACCATTCTCGACGGCTACGCTCGACAGGAGACACGATTTCTTCTGGTGCCTTTTTTTGCCACCCAAAAGACACAATTTCATGTCGTGGGCAGACTAGACAAAGGCAAACCGGCAACAGTGGGCCCTGTCCGCTATTTTCAGTGCGACACAAGCAGTCACATCCCTCAAACCAGTTTGGTACCGAAGACGAACGTTACTGTTTTCCCATTTAGCATTACACGTTCTGGTTACTCATGGTCCCTCCTCACGCTAGGTCCAGTATTCAGTGCTTTGAGAGGATATGCATAATCCGTACCACGAAGTCGGTCGTGGTGCGGGGGGGGGGGGGGGGGGGGGGGGGGGGGGGGGGGGGGGGGGGGGGGGGGGGGGGGGGGGGGGGGGGG
>JAOQIF010000338.1:0-81845 GCA_026260285.1 Colletotrichum sansevieriae
TTCTTTTTTTTTTTTTTTTTTTTTTTTTTTTTTTTTTTTTTTTATTTTTTTTTTTTTTTCCTCCCTTTTTTTTTTTTTTTTTTTTTTTTTTTTTTTTTTTTTTTTTTGGGAGATGCACTTGGACTCTCTGGCGAGTGTTTTTGAATGAGCAGCTGATTTTAGGAAGCCGACCAAGACCCTCAATGGTCTCATTTGTAACGCTGGTAAGCGGTGAACAAGTTTCACGTCAGCATAATTGGAAGTTTTATCTAATCTTGATGCAGATCATAGATGTTACTTTTCATTCCAAGGCGGCGACAACTTATGGATTTGAAACGCACTTTGGCGTCAATTACCTCGGGCGTTTCGCAATCTTCCTGGAGTTTAAAAACCTACAGCTCAAGTCAAGTACTAAGGATTTCCCATTACGCGTGACTGTGGTCTCTTCAAAGTCTCATGACGTTGCCCCGGCTGATATTGGTGGTCATAACCTGACGATGGGCGATTACGGCCCAAGCAAGGCATATGGTGACTCAAAGACCGCCAAAATTTTGACGGCAAACAAAATCGAACGACGATATGGATCACAGCTTCTGCATGCCAACTTGGTTCACGCGGGCGGGATCAACACTTTTGGCGCCAGACGTTTGGGAGAGGCTGGTCAGAAATGTTCCAATCCTTTCATAGAATCTCGAAGAGCCACGAGCAAGGCGCTGCTACCACCGTGTGGGCTGCGCTCGCGAGGGAGCTGAGTGGCCGTGGTGGTTCGTTCATTCTCAGCTGGCAGTGCCAGCAGAAGAGGCCAACAGCCGAGGCACCGGGTATGCATCTCACGCATTCGATCAGGAGACCGAGAAACGACTGTAGGAACTCAGTGTGAAACTGCTTGAGGATCGGGGAAGTTGGACGGCCCGGTATTCTCATGGCTTCCGGCTGTAGCTTAAGAAATCTGGTCCAGCAACGCACTTAGAGCGGCGTGTTTCAGACACAAGCACAAATGAGAGGTCGCGAGATAACTTCAATGGTAGTTTGCAGGGTGTTCTGAGTCCGAAATAAAACGCTCAGACGAAAATCAGCAGGCAAAGCATGCTTAAGAAGTGGACGGCTATGCATTCTACATCGATCAACGAAGGAGAATGACCGAGCATCGGCCTCCATCACGATGACTAGGTCTCCCCTGTCTCAGCAGCGTTACCCCGCAGCCTGCCATCGCCGATCTCCCGTTGACAGCTTAGTGCTCAGGCAGTGTTCTTAGGGGAAGTTCATCCCACGGATGCCACTGCCTTGCAGTGTGCGGGGTAGCTACCCCAATGGACGCAGCACCCTAGCACCTGCCGTCCCTCAGGAAGCTCCCTATCCGTCAAGGTAACTAACATAAGCGAAGCTCGTATTCCACAGCTGCGTCATCGACGTCATTGTCCCGGAGCGTTCGTACCTAACAGCAAGCAGCTCGGCCAGCTACCTACCTACTTTGGGAAAATCAACAGCTGCCCCCTGTCTCAGCCGCTCTCTTTCGTCATTTTGACCGCAACTGGACCAAAGAGCACGTGGACCGACCTTTGTCCCTTCTTTGACTGCCTGCCGCTTGTAAACCTGGTTCATTGGAGTCGTTTACCACTTCTCATCCCTCGAAACCATCACCAGGCTCTTAGCTGTTCTTCCTCCTCATCTTCCCAACCGTCACCTTTCTCTCTCCTCGCCCCAACATCTTCCACATCTTCTTCACTTCCCTGAAAATGATTCCTGCCAGACCTTTCGTCCGTTCGACGCTCCCTCGTGCCACGCGTGCTGTGCGCATTCCTCGGCAACAGCTTCGCTTTCAATCCACTACTACCTCATCATCCTCGTCATCAGCCGGTGCCAGTGGAAGCAGCTCACACCTTGGTGCCGGTATTGCGGGTGGTCTTGCAGGAGCCGGCCTCTTCTACGCCATCTACTCTTTCACTCCAGCTGGCCGTACTGCCTCCAAGGTCAATAAGGCCGCCAAAGAGGCGGAAAAGAAGTACCAGGTCGCCGCGAAGAAGCTCCAAGAGAACACCCCCTCTCCCGACCAAGCAATCGACTCCATCAAGCAGTTCGCCTATTCCTACGTCGGCTGGATCCCCGGTGGTCGCGCCTACGTCGATACCGCCTTCAATGACTTCGAGACCGTCCGCAAGAACCACAAGAACGAGGCCGATGAGATCATCAATGATGCTTACAAGCAGTTTCAGGACATTGCCAAGGCTGGCTTGAGCCTCGAGGCCTTCCACAAGGCATACGAAGTGCTTGCCGACCTGTCCAAGAAGATCGCCAGTCTGTCAGGCGACGCCATCTCCGACATTGTCGACAATCACCCCCAGCTAAAGGATAAGCTTGGCGGCAACATTGACCAGCTGAAGCAAATGGGCGAACAATACGGCCCCGAGGCGAAGAAGCAGGTCGACGAGACATGGAAGCAGATCAAAGATGTCCTTGCCGGAGGTTTTACTACCGAAAATTTCGAGAAAGCCCGCAAGCTGGTTGAAGAGAAGATTCAGCAGGTGCGCAAGCTCGGCGATGAGGCATGGAAAAAGGCGCTGGAGGAGGCCAAGCCCTACCTCGACAAGAACCCAAAGGTGAAGGAGCTTATCGAGAAGAATGCCGATGCGCTGAAGCAGGGCAATGCAAAGAAGCTCTTTGACAAGGCCAAGTCCGCCGTCGACTCTGGCGATCTGGGCGGCCTCGAGAAGTATGTCGGCGATGCGGTGGACAAGGCGAAGTCTAAGGACTCCCAGATGGGCGGAAGCTTTGGTGGTCTAGACCAGTATTTCAAGATGATCCCCGATGGCGATCAGATCATCCCGAAGCTGAAGCAACTCAGGGAGGTCGCCGACAAGCACAAGCACGAGGGCGAGAAGCTTTTCCAAGAGACACTGGAGGAGGTCAAGAAGGTACTGGAGGCCAAGGGGAAGCAGGCGGAGGAGATTGCAAAAAGCGCCAAGAAAGAGGCTAAGTGAGGAGGATAGAGATACCATGCCGACAGTATCACTGACAATGATATCGGCCTATTTAGTCCGTCGTATTGAAGCAAACCCGGATGAGTACGGAATCGAAAATTGCATTACCATCGACGCTATACCCGCTGTTCCTAATCAAGCCGGAAGGCGGACATCGTCTGTAATTTGGCTCACGCCCTATGCTTTTGAGAGATCGCCGGCCCTTCGTTCAGATTAACTTGAACCCTTCGGGAAACCCATATTGAAAGAACCCCCGAGGGTCGTACTTTTCCCCAACAGCCTGCAGCCTGACTCCTATCTCGCTCCTGTAGCTTCCAATTAGGTCCCGAGTTATAACTGCGTGATTGAGTTATTGGAAGGGTAACTTTTCTGCTTCGGCAACGGAGGTATAGTCCAATGACGGCTGACAGTGCAAACTATAATAAAGCCAACTGATCCTATGTCATACAATTCCATGAGTGTTGACAGCCATGCTCCGGCCTAATTCGCCATGCTCGTGCGGGGTTTGCAGGAATCTTTCAGTGCTAGGGACGCGATGAAGATGATTTTCTCCAAGGATGGAAGTTCGAGCCTGGTTCGGTTGGTCCGCCGGTCGAGAAGATTCAATGTACGATCTTTGAAGATATTGGGTCTCTAATTTGAGCGTATCATACTTTGTAAACGCGATTACTTTCAGAGAACAGGACAGGTTTGTAGGACCTCTCTCGATGAAGAGGGTAAAGAAATACAAATGTAGCAACGAGGCACCTGTGAATAACCCAGCCAATTTCGTGAAATCGAAAGACTGCACGAACACTGACCATTGGAACATGAGTGGTGTCTCCCAATCTTGTCCATCTTGTCCAGGAGTTCTCACTGCCACATTCAAAATTGGTCAAAACGTAGATACGACAATGTGAGTTCCTCATCCAACACTTACTCTGTTAAAGGTGTTGTCCCGTTGCTCTCGAATGACAGTGGAGAGGTACGGATATGCCTGTAGAGGAGATCTTTCGCCTCAAAATGCAAGGAACAGAGACGTTATAGTCTGTAAGTGCGCAGGTGATGGGCATGACGATCAAGTCCCGAGTTCAGTTGAGTGCAGAGATCTCTGCAATTGAATGAAATAGACATCCAACTCTTGATCAACTGCATAGAGGCAGAGGCCAAGACAGCCATTTTGTTAAGGGCTGCAGCCACGGCCTTCCACTTTGCCATCAATACTTGATCGAGATTTAAATTTCCGGAAACTTTCTCCTAGTTCTTCTTTGCGGGTTGCTGGGCTTTGAGCGGTGTTTTGGTGGGGTCTGCCAGTTCCACTCCACACTCGTAAACTGACGACGTGT
This sequence comes from Colletotrichum sansevieriae, assembly GCA_026260285.1. Classification (NCBI taxonomy): domain Eukaryota; kingdom Fungi; phylum Ascomycota; class Sordariomycetes; order Glomerellales; family Glomerellaceae; genus Colletotrichum; species Colletotrichum sansevieriae. The sequence continues at coordinate 4,283 of JAOQIF010000338.1, forward strand.
TGACGTCAATGCGTGAGAGAAATAATGCAAAGCCTTGATAGCCAAGGAGATTCTGCTCCAGGTGGAACATTGCTGAGGAGTTGGACCCGCAACCAAAGCTATCCACGGGAAGATCCAGCGGAGATCGAGTCGTTGAGAAGTTCGATTCCTGAAAAAGTCCAGAATGCAGGCGAACTTGATGCCCAACTCGTGGCTCAAGCTCCGAAGATTGAGGCGATCTTTTGATCGACCCGCTGTATAAGCTTATGGCTTTACCATTCAGAATCCAACAGCAGCTTGAGCAAGTGAGAGATTTAAGATGCTGGAGCGACGACAGAGGCTCCACCCGGACGAAAATGTCCGTTTCGCTCACCGCGAACAGCTTAGGTTACGGCATCGTGGGTCTTCACGCCAACCCTTGTAACATACATTGAAAACACCTTCAGCTCTCTCAGCGTCACTTGATAAAAGAGTCGGTGGCCAGATCCTTTGATAGAAGACATGCCGAACCATACAGACAGAGATCAATGCTTATCTAACCTCGCCCGACCGATCACGGCACGCAACTTCAAATACTTCATTACCGACATCCTACCCTCTTAAAATAATGCAAGAATTCTCGAGTAATGAGACAGCAGTTGCCGTTGGTGACTGTGATCGTCTGGAACAAGCAGCGGAGAAGGAAACTTCCCGACACGACCAATCATCTCACACAGCCAGCCCCTCTGCGGCTGCGAAGCTGGATAGGGATCATACCAGTCATTCAGTAACCCAATGGGGGAAGAAACGCCTAGAGGAGCACGAAAACCTTCCGTCCCAGTCAGTAAGCTGGTGGCATCCGCATCTAGCTAGGGTAAGTTCTCTCCTATGACCATTTTGACTCTGGAGCTGACAGCTGGCGATATTCAAAGTTGCGGAAACACACCTCTATTCTGTGGATACGCAATAGTAAGCTAGCGAGAACGCAACCTCACTTCGCAACCGGTGTTGCAAAATGCTAAAACCTTTGTGTAGCAGCGATTATCTGCTTGGGGTCCTTCCTTATTTTGTGTGTCTACTGGGGCATGGGTACGTTCCACGAATCCTAAGTGACGAGAAATTCAAGCCAACGATTACTCAGTGTGCAAAATCGAAGAGAACCTGCCGTCATTAGTCTGTTATGTGGTCGACTTCGACGGGAAATTGGCCCCTTACGACGATGTTGCGCCTTTGATAGGCCCAGCCGTCACGAATCTGGCCAACGAGACGTTATGGAGTGCGATCCCTTCCATTGGATATCAGATACGGTCCGCGAGCGAATTCGCATTCGACCCAATGCTCGTGCGTCAAGCAGTATACGACTTCAAGGCCTGGTCGGCTATCATAGTCAATCCAAATGCAACGTCATTGCTGCAGAACGCCGTTTTGACTGGAAACTCCTCATACGACCCAACTGGAGCCATCCAGGTCATCACCGTTTCCGGCCGGGACTCTTTCATGACATACAGCTATATCCTGCCAAAGCTCAACACGTTTTCGCAACAGCTGGTGTCCCAGTTCGGGACGTTCTGGAGCGACATGATCTTGGCCAACGATTCCATTACAAAAGAGAGCCTTCGACAGGCTGCCAGAGCCGTCAACCCCGCCATTTCACCTTTGATGCTGGATCTCCGGCCTTTCGGACCCCCAGCGGCAACACCCGCGGCTACGTTTGGTCTGAGCTTTCTCATTGTGCATTTTGGCTTCACGTACTACCTTGCGGACGACCAGGTAAGCTTCCCGAAAGCCTGCACAGTCTCTATTCTCCGCCAACCCTATTTTATTGATGACGCTGATGACCTTTACAGAAATGCATCATACCAGAAGGCCACCCACCCGTCCACTACTGGCATCATGTCATTCGCCGTTGGCTGGCGTTGATGGTAGCATACTTTTTCCTCTCCTTCGCGTATAGTCTGCTGCCGGTGGTGTTCCAAGTACCCTTCACAAACCCACCAGCGTCACCGGTTGAAGTAGCAGAGAATCCAAACGCTTTTGGCAAGGCATCGTTCTTCGTATTCTGGATGCTTCAATATCTTGGCATGGCTGCATTAGGATTTCCCTGCGAGAATATGGCCATGATCATCGGGTCGAGGTGGGTTGGGTTGTGTCTGACGTTCTGGACCCTCACAAACACTATAACGGGGTTTTGGCCTCCTGACATTGCGCCGGGTTTCTACAGATGGGCGTATGCGTGGCCCTATCACCATGTTATAGAGGGAAGCAGGCAGATTTTGTTCGATCTTCATTCTCGCATTGGCCTGAACTTTGGGGTGCTTTTAGCCTGGCTGGTTGTCAATTCTGCTGTGTTTGTACCTGCCTGCTACTTCATGAGGTGGAAGAAGGAGAGAGAAGCTCGGAAGAAGGAGAGGCATCTGCCGCATTTCAACCTCAAAAGGTACGATGTTGAAATGCAGGTACCAAAACCGCCTGGAGCCAAACCACCAAGGAGGAAACGGGGATTTCTTAGAGCTATGTGAAGTGGGATGGTTAGGACTAAAAAAGGGTTAAGCAACGCGTTCCGTACGTTAAAAATATGACGTAGGTAGTTTTTATGAGTCGTGAGAGTCTTCGGACTTGCGATACCTGCGTGAACCAAACCTCGGACTTTCAGTCAGCTCTCTGACCACTTCACGGCCCAACTGTACTTCGAAACCGACGCTTACTCAAAGTAGGCCTGTCTCCGATTTTGGTTTAAGAAAAAACATAGACTCTAGCGGTGACTGTTTCACTTGAAATCTCCAAAGCCGGTGCAACGGTGCCCATGCGGGACATCTGATAACCACACCCCGCCTGTGAGGCGGTTCGCGGTTGGCCTTAGCATCAGCCCAATGCCAAGGTAAGAACCCCGACCACATTATGATACCACATTCTGCCGTGTTGAGTAAGCCGACCAGAGATCTGGGGAAACGCTTTTTTTTGAGTGCCAAGCCCTCGATGTCATGATACGAAGTGGAGATACGAAAGTGCTTGCCGAAAGGTGAGGGAAGAACATCTCCATGAAACTGTTTACCCGTGGCGTATCTCATGTAAATTACTAAGAACGACCAGTGTTATACTTGTCCTCCCCGATACTTTTGCAAGGGTCAGCAATTTGAGACACTCAGCTTTTGCCTTGCATATGTCTAGTCAGCTGCGCGCACTCAGAACCGTAACTCACGTGAGGCGAAGCCGAGAAGCGCCCAAGCACGTGTGTCCCGAGGCGTTCAGACGAATGGTGGCAGAAACTGGCGAACACGTTGGCACCAATGGGGAAAATTAACCTTCTCAAAGGGTAACTGGTTTCCTTTTCGGCTTGCGACGTGAGCATGCGTTTGGTTGGAAGACTAGACGTTCCGGCCTGACCAAGGCTGCGAAACCGGACTTCCCTTTAACCAGAGACAGCGAATGGCAACCCGTCCAGAGTCCCAAGTCTGATCTGAAATCCATCCTTCTGGCGCCTTTTGCCTTGACGGAACACGACTCCCGTCATCCTTGCCCACCAACCGCGGTCTTTTTGCTACATTTACGTATAACATTAGAGTGTGATTCCTCCCGTACCCCGCACTCTAGCACGAGCGTACACTCCTGGGTCTTGGTGCCCCAGATCATTGGACGAAGGCGCCCACTTACCAGGGCTGTCTACGATGCAAGAAACATCTGCCGAAGAAAGGTTTGATGGGTCTTCTTTCGTCCGTGCCTGCTGTTGGAACTGGCTCCAACTTGTTACTGGTTGTTCTAGATAAAAATAAGGGCCGGCCACCACCTTCCCCACCGCCAAGAATGCCAGCGCAACGTCGTATCAACTGAGTGGTTATATCATGACTGACTTTGTTCATGAGATGCACTGAAGATCCGTCTTCAGCTTGTCCCTCCTTTTTTTTTTTTTTTTTTTTTTTTTTTTTTTTTTTTTTTTGGCGATTGCCTCCAAACTCAGTCTCGTCGACGTGTCATGATGGTACTCTCCACTATTGACGAGATAGTCATTGAGGGGGACAAAAAAGGTGAGTCGCCGTAAACATTTGGGTTATGTCTTATCCCGAGGAACTAACTGGCAATCGCAGCCAATTTGCCGGGCCGGCATACAGTCGACGTCAAGTCCGGATCAGTCGAGTTCGAGGAGGGCCCGTCAACCTTGGAATGGACAGAAACCGAAGAAAGGGCCATAAGACGGAAGATTGATTGGCACACAGTTCCGTTGGCCACAGTATTATACCTTCTCTGCGTATGTATCACAGTGGCGACAAAATAAGTTTGTCCAAGTTTCGTTGCTGAGACGGCTTTATCACCAGTTTCTTGACCGCTCAAATATCGGAAATGCTAGGATTCAGGGCATGAGCAAGGATATCAACCTTGAAGGGTTTCGATTCAACTGGGTGTTGTCGATATTCTACATCGTCTACCTTTTCGTCGAAGTCCCGAGTAACATCATACTCAAGCGCGTGGGACCTCGATTCTACCTGCCTTTCCTGGTGGTCGGGTTCGGCTTTGTATCGCTTTGCACGGCATTCGTGAGATCTTACGAGGGTCTGGCCGCCGCGAGAGCATTCCTAGGGGTTTTTGAAGGAGGGGCTATGCCTGGCCTGTCTTTCTTCTTGAGCAGCTTTTACAGGCGAGAAGAGTTGCTCCTGCGCATCGGCATTTTCATATCCTCGGCATCCTTGGCTGGGGCCTTCGGCGGCCTCCTTGCAACCGGGCTCTCACGCGTGCCAGAATGGGGCTTTGAGGGAATGCCGATCCATACGTGGCGCAACATCTTCTTCTTCGAAGGTTTGGTCACCATCGTGGTTGGAGTGTTCGCACCACTCTGGATGCCGACAAATCCTTCTACGGCCTACTTTCTCACCGAAAGAGAACGACTGATCGCTGCTGAGCGACTCCAACGCGAACACAGGGCCAATGCCGATGAGGCAGTCAACATTGGCCATGCAAAGAGAGCTGTCCTGTGTATTCACAACTACACATGCGCATTTGGCTTTTTCGTCATCAACATCACTGTGCAGGGCATCTCCGTCTTCATGCCTACCATTCTCAATGATCTGGGTTGGACCGCGACGAAGGCGCAGTTGATGTCAGTGCCACCGTACGTCGTTGCATGCGTCATGGCGGTAACTATCGCCTACATCAGCGACAAGACACGGCAACGGGGGGTTTACCTGGCAATATTCTCACTTATTGCTGCAATTGGTTTTGCCATCTTGCGGTTCGAAACGGATGCGAACATACGGTATATGGCGGTTTTCTTTGTGACAGCTGGCGCATTTCCAGGGGGGCCAGGGTTTCTGAGCTGGGCCATGAATAGTAAGTTCCGATTCGTCTATGTGAGGTGGTATGAGCGTGCTGACGAATGGATGGCAGACTCAGCAGGACCCTCAGTCCGCGCCGTTACAAGTGCCTACGTTGTCACTATTGGTACTATCGGCGGAATAGTTGCTACGTGAGTCAACAGATAGTCTGAGGATTTGGACGAAATTGCATGACTAACGAGATCCAGATGGACGTACACATTTAAAGACGCGCCGAAGTACTTTGTTGGTCATACGATCAATCTGGTGGGCCAGATATTGGCAGTATTACTAGCAGTATTTGGTATTCTATACTGCCTCTACGAGAACAAGGCGAGGGCTGCAGGGAAGCGCGATCACAGGCTGGACGGTCGGAGCGAGAAGGAACAATCCCAATTAGGGTACAGGCATCCTTCATTCCGCTACATGCCTTAGCAAAGCATCGAATCAAATACGCATACGGTGGAAACCGCAAAGTAGCACAGACATTACGCAACAAGGTGCAGTGATCACCTTTTAATTATGAAAGTGATAATTAGTTAAACCTGGAAGAATACATCTCTTCACAATCAACCTTGCCATAGTGACATGATATTGCGCAAATGCGTTTGACCTTCCACGTCACTGTAGATGAGTTGGACGCAGTCTCTGCCTCAAGCCTGCCATCAGGCTTGAGCTATCTGCATTGTCAAGGCATCCCAACGCCCAAACGATAGAAGTTAGAGCTCGTGATGACTCAACAGTGCTTGGACGTATTCTCTCGCATACCCCGATGAATGATGGTGTCATCAGGTCGCGGGTCCTATTTTCGTGGGATAGGGTTACAAAGTTTACGTTCGCTGGAATGATAGGGCAGCTCTGAGAGACAATAGTCGTCGATTCATCTAGTTGACTACAAAGCTCCATCGCGAGTCCTTAAAAGCAATTCATCCACGAAGTATTATAACAATAGGCTAGGAGCAATGAACAAAAGCCGAAACACCGGCACATCCGAGATCAGCATCGGCAGCTGGCTTAGCCTGGAATCGTATTCTGGCCGGCGCTTGCTCAGGAACTGTGATGTCATTTCATTGGCATGGTGGACTCGTTGACGTTGTAGATACCCACGCGGCTAGCCAGCGTGACCAATTACAAGGGTCATTTCTGTCGTTATTCGACAATATTGTTAGCGCCTACTCAGGACAGCATCATTGGCGACAATCAACGACGCATCATTGATAATGGCTGGCACATTTTCATCGAAGGGTTCTAAATTCAAGGAGCCTCTACGCGAGCAGCCATAAAACCAAGACGCCGAGGTCGGGAGAGGCGTAGATCTTCACACCAATCTCGGCACACAATTGCATTTTTTTCAACCCCTTTAATTTTTTTGGACCTGCTAGAAGCTTTTACGGGTGGGAAACTCAATTCCTGCTCGGCATAACATGACGGAGTCCTCCGATGATCAACACAAATCCCCCACGGGTCAGACCGAAGTCGATCGAACGAAAGAACACGAGCGATTGGGCAATGCGGAAAACGGCTTCACGAAATATTCGCAACCTCACCATGCCGTCGGTTTCTGGGACCCGTCAATGAGAAAGGTGCGGGCCCTTGTCATCCGGCTCTGGGTTCAGACAATTTTGATCCTCGTCACCTTCATCATGGGCGTACTGTCCCTGTACTGGGCAGTTCTTTTCCGCTCAGAAGCAAATATGAGGGCCATAGTGGTTCATGTCGTGGATTTTGATGGCCAAGTTGCTCCCTATCAGTCTGTCCAACCACTCGTTGGTCCGACGGTGACGCAGACCGTTCAGAAGGCCCTGGACAAATCCGGTCCCTCGTTGGGGTGGACGATTCTGCCCCCTTCCTATTTCAACAATGACCCGATCGCTGTTAGACAGGCAGTTTACGATTGGGACAGCTGGGCAGCCGTAGTTGTTCATGGTAATGCCACCGCGGCACTGCACGAGGCTGTGGCGACAGGCGATGCCAATTATGACCCTGCGGGCTCGTTGCAGATCATCATGCAAACTGCACGAGACCAGACCACATACCAGAGCAACATCCAACCATACATTACACAGTTTACGGAGGAATTTGCCAAGGCGTTCGGTAAACAGTGGGGACAGACCGTTATGTCTAACACGTCGTTGAACCGGGATAATTTGGCCAGAGCAGCCGCCGCCGTCAACCCGGGGGTTGCGCCGTTGATGATTGATCTGCGTCCTTTCCAACCAGCCACCGCAGTCCCAGCCGTTAGCATCGGACTGATCTACCTCATCATCATGGCGTTCTTCTCCTTTTCCTTCTTCCTACCAATACACTCAGTACGTTGTTTTTCATCAGCAAATTCCGAGGTTGTGGCGCTAACCTTTTTCCAGAAATACATTCAACCGCAGGGGCACCCGCCACTCAAGTTTTGGCAACTGATTGTATGGCGCTGGGTCGCGACCATTGTAGCATACTTCCTCGTATCGTTGGCTTACAGCCTGATATCTCTCGCATTCCAGCTCCCCTTCGGTGCTCCCCCGGCTTCCCCGACGGAGCCAGCCCCACAAAGTGGTGCAACCGCCTATGGAAGTGGCACTTTTCCGGTGTACTGGATGGTCAACTTCGCTGGCATGACGGCACTAGGGCTCGCATGTGAGAATGTGGCAATGATTGTGGGACAGCCTTGGACAGCGCTCTGGCTCATATTCTGGGTCATCACCAATGTTTCGACGTCTTTCTATGCCATGGACCTTTCTCCAGGGTTTTACTCATGGGGATACGCTTGGCCTTTGCGCCAGGTTGTCGAAGCCAGCAGACAACTGCTATTCGACTTGCACTCCAAGATTGGTCTCAACTTTGGAATCCTGTTTGCGTGGGCAGCCGTGAACACTGTCCTGTTTCCCATTTGTTGTTACTTCTTGCGGTGGAAGACGGAACATGACAAAAGGAAAGCTGAGGTTGAAAAAGATAGATATGTGGTCGAGGCCGAGGACGGGGGTGAGAAAGAGGTCGAAAAGCCCGAGGGCAAAAAGCCGCCTATCCGGAAAAGAGGGTTCATGAGAGGCCTTTGAATAACTTATACGATAAGACTGAGTGCTGTTGATGCAATCTGCAAGTATGCTAGACCGCGTCGGTGTTTACTCGTCAGACCGAGGACATGGTTTTCCCAGGCCACGCACGTGAACGACCAATAGCGTGTAAGTGAAATTATTTCAGCTGAGTGGCTTGGCCTGCATGGACTATTGAGACATTGTCTCAACAATTGGAGGTGTAATTGGTGTATCAGCTGCGAGAATTGAGCCCCAAAAGAGGTTACTCCTTGAACAAAAGTTGTGGTTGCCTGGATGGAAGCTAACAGAATCGGCGCTGAGACCTTTGAGTCCATGATCATCAGCTATAGAGCCTCCTCAGACTTCACTGCATGTAACCATCCGCCAAGGCCCTGAGATTATCATCATTATTCGTGAACCACGATGGCACCTGGATTATTCCATTGTACCAGGCCATTACGAAAGCAGTGCTTCCTTTCGCCCGCTTGTCGAATGCCTGGAAAAGGCAGGCTTCCGCACGATCCAGGTCGCGATGATTATCAGCGGTGGCATGTCTTCGAACCGACAGCCTCGAGGACTCACTATCCAAGATAACACTAACGCCATTCGTAGGGAGCTGGTTCCGTTTGTTGAGAAGTGTGGAAATGACGGAGTTGTCATGATTGTCCATTCCGCTGGAGGGTTCCTCGTAACTGGGGCCAGGCATGGTTTATCTCAGACGGCATACGAAGATGAGATGAGTAGAGGCGGTTTTCGCCAAGAGGTAGCTTTCACAGCCGGTTCCTTACCTGTCAGGTTTGAACACAAGCCCCTTACATTCGTGAAGGTTGATGTATGTAACGTGCATACCGTCCTTACTGTCTAAATTAATTCAACCGCAGTAAGAAAAGGGCATTCAGGTCCCTGTAAATGACATGGCGTTCTCCAACGACATGTTGCTGAAGGATGCCAAGCCATGGGTCAAGACGCTTATCGGTCATCCGTCGCAGAGATGAGGAAGTAGAATTGAGTATGCAGGATGGCAGGACGTGCCGGTGGACTACATCGTCTGCGAGACAGACCAAAACATCGCACCGCAGATGCGGCAAATTATCGCCGAGCTAGCAGAGGCACAGGTTTACGGACTTGATGCCGTTTCACATAGTTCAGCTGTTCAAGACAAGAGGAGCTATCAAAATTGGTTGTGGAGGCAATTACAGAATAGAAAAAGCGGTTTCAGAGTGAAGAATCCAATTGAGATGGCCAAGCTAGAAGGTAGGGATTTCTGTATACTTGCACATATATCCCATGTCTATCTTTTTTGGGAGCAATGCAAATTGAAGTGAGAAGATGGTCCGTCAATAGGGATCATCCAAGAGCTGACAGAACTGCCCGGAAGCCACCATTGGCGCTGACGGCGGCACCGTTCACCCATCTGCCCTCCTCGCTCGCAAGGAATCCCACAATGTAAGCGATATCATCCGGCTCGCCGAGTCTTGGAGCGGCAGAAGTCTCGGCAATCGCCACGTCCTTAAAATCAGCTGGCATTGTGTGCATCGCAGACATCAGGGTGTCTGTAGCAGTAGGACCGACGATCACGCTGTTGAATGTGACGGCCTTTTCCGACGCAAAGGAACCGGCAAAGGACCTTGTAAAGCTCTCCAGAGCAGCCTTGCTGGCGCCATAGGTGATCAAGGGATCCGCGTTGGGATATTTTCCGGCCACGCTGGAAATGTTGATGACTCGACCACCGTACTTTGGAGCTGCGTGTTTCAAGTACGACATCGTGGTCGCCACCGGAGCATAGACGTTGGCAAGCATAACCGCGGAGAAACCGGCGGCGTCCAGCTCCGACACGGGCCTGTAGTTCTCCATAGCGCCGACAATGGCGTTGTTGACAAGGATGTCCACAGTGTCTACCCCGAGACTGGCGAGTGATTCCTTGACGACCTTCGGCCACACTTCTGCGTCAAGAGCATCCGCCTTGATCACAATCGCTTTCTTGACACCCAGGGCGCGACATTGCTCAATAGTGCTGTCAGCGGCAGATTTGTTGGATACGTAGGTAATGGCGATGTTCTCGAGCCCTTTGCGGGCAAAGTGTACGGCAATTGCTCTGCCAATACCCCGGGATGCTCCTGTGACAATGGCTGTCTTGCCCGCCAGGGACCAAGGTTCGGCGGTGTTGCTGGCTGCAGACATTGCAATGGATATGAGGTAAAAGAGGAATTTGAGATATCCCTGGCTTGAACTGAGATCCTTGTTTACGATCAAACAAAGTCCAACGAAACTAGAATGTGGCTCCCTTCCGCTGCTTTATACCTGTTCAACACATGTAGCCAGTGGGCTCTTTTCAATATGATATTTGGATGAACCATGTAACATTCCCCGCACATCTGAAAGCTTCATGGAGAGGATTACGCACGTCTATCCTCCGGTCTTCGGAATCGGTCTTCGAAACTCTCCGATCCCTTGAGAGTGGGACTTTTAGAACGTCTCACATAAGCATTGCTGAGGACGAGACAGCAGAGTATTGCCTGAGTTTGCCTTCAGACGTCACGCTACATGCAACATGGGAACAAATCTAGAAAGACTGAGGGAGATCTAGGCCACAACGCGAGTCCGGAATAAGACATAACGGGGCCGGGCTGAGGTCATGCTTCCGAGTAAGCAGCTCGGCGCGGGCGCAGCACATGTCCGCGTCTCCCGGCTTACCTCCAAGCATAACGGAAGTAAGCAGTGGGTTCGGGCCTAAGCTTGAAGTGGAACATTTCTGACAAGCTTTCTGCCTGGTAGGTAACGGCTTACCAATGGGAATGGCGAGAAAAGTCCGCCTGCTGTTGCGGAGTCATCGTTGCCCGGTGCTCCGGCCGAACGAGCCAGGGGGCGGGTGATTCATAAGCCGTACGTTGGTCGAAACAACCCAACGCGAAGACCCATGCAGCCCGGCCTAGAAGCAGGCCATCCTTATTTGTATAAGTTTGCATGAACTTCACTGTCCAATGCTGTTCCCGATCAAAACTCGGGGCCCCCACCACCATTCCCACAGAACACTACACATCTTCAAGTACCAATCTATGGCACATGAATAGCACCAAGTTGATCTACAGCAGATTGCTAGATTAACTTCGCCGTTATATACCTCTTATGTCGACTCCTGAGGTTCTTAGAACCTCTACTATAAGGCTATTAAGGTTAGTAATACTTTTTATAAATATAAAATAATAGAAAGTAATAATTACTTTCTAAGTATTATACAAAGTATATTACATATAACTAATAGAGTATAAAATATAGGTTAAATTTATATGAGAAAGTATAATTCCCCTTATATAGCTGAGCATAGGTGGTAAAAAAAGGTACCAGAAGAATAGCACCAAGTGGTAAACACCCATAATACCTGTAAACATGGATGGGGAATCTAACTTGAACACGCCACACAGAAATAACGTCAATTCCTTCGTCCCAACCTTGACACGTCCAAAACGCTTACCAAAAAGTTCTTCATGAGTAAATAAGCACGTCGCTTTTCAGAAACCAAGCAGAATCTTTCTCCAGGGAATCCTCTTTTTCTCGGTAGCATTCGTCGATGCTCGGTACCCCTCTTCCTGAACGTTATGCTGTCCCACAATGGCAAGGAACACATCATTCAACGTCGTAGGACTGACGCTGTAGTACTCAATGCCCAAAACCTCCTTATCCTCTTCAAGCATCCAGATCAGCTGACCGATAGCGCTGAGGCCACCTTCCTGGCCAGTCCGTGGGCGTCCCCTGGCCTCATGGACCTGTTTGGCTCTCGCGAGAACATCGGCCGTGGAGGCTGAGAAGCGCAGTTTCCCATGGTATGTGGCCGACTCAATGCTCGCATCAGGGAACATCATCTGTACCCATTCACGCATGCGACCCATCTCTTCCGTCGTCGAGTGCGGTGCAGTACGGCAGACGAGGTGGACGTACAGCGAGTCGCCAAACCGAGATTGTAAGGCCTGGACATCACCAATGGCCAACATACGCTGTGCAATAATGCCGGCGCGATTGGCCAGGGCATCTGCCTCTTCCATGCTGTGTGTTGTGAGGAGAATGGACCTGCCGGGAACGATGGTGCTCAAGGTGCGCCACATGATTCTTTTCGCTGCCGCGTCAAGTCCCGACGATGGCTCGTCGAGAAGGATGACCGACGGGTTCCCGGTAAGTGCAATCCCTAGAGAAAGCTTGCGCTTGTTACCCCCGGATAGATGCTGTGCCATTGTGTCGACATGTGCGTCGAGGCCAACCGCACGTACAACGGCTTCAACTTGATACTCGACGTCAGCAATACCACGGAGGCGGGCGTAATGACGAAGGTGCTCCAGAACAGTCATGGAGTCGATGGCGTCGAATTGTGGACATACGCCTAGGTTCGATCGCGCGAGGGCCCGCTGGTTGGCGATGGAGACTTGCTCAACGAAGACGTCGCCCCCATTCTTGCTTGGTTGAATGTCGCCTTGGATGAGAGAGATTGCCGTTGACTTGCCAGCGCCGTTGGGGCCGAGCAAAGCAAACACCTCCCCGTGCCGGACGTTGAAAGTAACGTTGTCAACCGCGGTGAATTTGCCAAACTTCTTCGTCAAATGCTTGACTTCTAGGCCATTTATCGAATCGGTAGCCTCGTCTTCGGCATTCTCGTTCGCCACGTTTTCTTCTTGCTCAATGTATAGTTGATCCTCCATGCTAGAGCCCTTCTTTGGACCGAAGAAAGCTGGCAGCTTATTGCCGCTGTCGTACCAGAGAAGACCACTGAAGAGCATGATGGCCTGAATACAAAGATAGAGAATTGGGCCTCCGTAAGCGTTCAAGGCGCCGGGGTAGGTATAGAAATTGGCACCATCGCACGCAAGATTGAACGTGTTCAAACCGACTATTAGTGCCCTGCACACATTCGTAACAGGGAAGAAAGCAGCAATGGTATAGTGACCGATGCGAATGTTTCGGTCGCTGACGGTCGCGGGCGAGAAGGTGAGAATGTAGAGGAAGGCGATGAGGTAGATTGCGGATCCCACGCTGTTATACGCCATGATCGCAGCAAAGGTAGCTACCTGGCTGTCAAGAAAAAGCGAAAAGACATAGGAAAGAAGAATCGAGGTGAGGCCGTACAGAACGAAGACCGGGAATAGATAACCAGGCGCGTACCAAATATCGGATGCCGCCACGAATATAACGGCTGCGACGAGGAGTGCGATGACGAAGATCCCATAGTCGAAAATGACATGGGCTGACCACAAGGACAACGGTTGCACTCCACTAGAGTATTGCAGCCCACGAACGTTGGAACGTCTTTCCGCGGTTGGGTATAATCCGAAGAACGCTGGAACAATGGAGAGCACAATACTGAAGAAGATGGCAAGTTGGACAGTGTCGAGAGTAGAGGGGCTGAAGGGGTTGTCGAAAGGAATATACTTAGTCGCAATGCTAGTGTTTGTCGCCGCGACGCTGAGAAGGTTCTGCGCAGTGACAGCCGCCGGTATGGCTCTGTTATCTCCCGTGTCCGCTCTCCATGCCGCAGTCGACGGTCCATCATCCGTGCTGGCCCAGAATCCTCCGGGCATAATGTTGCTGCGTTCGCTTTCGACATACTGCCGAAGGTTTTGTTCAGAGGTGACATATTCCAAGGTAAAGTTGTTTGATTCTCCTGGTATCAAATTGGCCAAAATAGAGTTGAACACGGTGCTCTCATTCAATACAGCCGGTCCAGCAGCAATGTGAAGTTTTCGAATGACCTCGTCGTACTTTTGGCTATTACCTCCTTGGTTCGAGCCATTCGGAGTGCAGGAAGACTGGCTTTGGTTGTTGATGAGAAGTTGCATGATTGCCGCAGCAATGATGGGAAATAGGAATGCGGCAGCGAAAGGAACCCAATTCGTCTTGAAAATGGTCACGCGTTTGTGAACCAGGACGGTCATTTGTTTGGCGAAGCCAGTCTGACGGCCCGATTGCAGCCCCAGGGAGTTGCGTCCGTCGTTTGCCATGCCCTTCTCGGCGATCTGCCCCGAATCATCAGAGAACCTGGCTCCAGGGGCGGCTCGGGATTGGGGACCTTCATCTTGAACCTCCTCGGCCACGTGGAGAAATACATCTTCGATGGTGGGGCTGTTGACCTTGTAGGGAAGACGAGCTGTTTCGAGTTGGCGGATGACTTCAGCTGCAAGTTGTGATGACGGCGCTGTGTAGACGACGGTGTTTGCTGACACCTTCAAGTCGACCCCAGGGACGTTGGGAGGTCCTCTCACATGCTTGGCGTCCATAACATGGATACGATAGCCAGCCCCGAGCGAATTCTTCAGCGCGACCGGCGAGCCTTCAGCTCTCAGAACACCTTTCGAGAGAATTGCAATCTCATCAGCGAGCAATTCAGCCTCGTCGAGAAAATGCGTTGTCAAAATGATGGTTCGTTTGGCCCTCTCGGACAGGAGGATATCCCATATCTTCCTTCGAGACAGTGCGTCAATACCGGAAGAAACCTCGTCGATGCAGCAAACGGCGCTGCCACCGGTCAACATCATACCGAGCTGCAGCTTGCGCTTCTGACCACCGGACAAAGTTTTTGATTGTGCGCTCTTCTTCGACTCTAGGCCTATGGTGTTGATCCGATGGGAGATGTCGTCGTTCCCACGGGTAGAGCCCGTAGACTTGAGTTGGTTGAAGATCCGGATGTGTTCCGACACTGTTAACTCGTCCCAAAGAACATTCTTCTGGGGCGCGATGCCAATACCGCCAGAGGCATCGATAGAGACGCTTCCGCTGTTGAAGCGACTTATGCCGGCTATGGCGTCGAGAGTTGTACTTTTACCGCTGCCGTTCGCACCGAGAAGAGCAAGAATCTGCCCCCTCTTCGCCGTAAGACTGAGGTTATCGACAGCCACAGTTGGCACTCGAGGTTCGGAGGCGAACGAAAAGATGCGTCGGAAAAGGCTTGGCCTGTAGACCTTGGTGAGATTGTCGACGACAACGGCTTCTTGAGGTTGGGGACCATCGCCTCTGTAGAGTCTCCGGCTTTCCGAGCCGACGCCGTGGATTAGTCGCTCGAGAACGGCGGCCAGGATGGGGTAGACAACGACTTGTATGATGAAGAAGATCCAGAACACGATGCCGGGCAAAGTCGAAGCACCAGTAGGAGGGGCCTTGACCATGTTCATGGGCTTGCCCTCGGCTTCGAAACGAGCAATCGATTTGATGAAGAAAACAAAAGTGCAGGGAGTGAAGAGAAGACTCAAGACGGCGACCGCGCCTGTTGTGGGGTCAGGAATGGCCTGTGCCAGGACACCAAGAAGAACGTAGACCAGAGAGTTGACGACACCGGACAGCTGAGCTTTTTTGAAAAAGGCGGCGCCAAGAATTGCCTGCGATGTCAAGGCCAGACCCCCCAAGACGAAGAAGAAGAGAGCGATGCCGATGTTGGTTTCCTTCCATATCATCGTCCTGGCGATGACGGAAGCAATGACCCAGCCAGGAAAGTAAATGGAGCCAAAGGAGGAGAAGTTGGCGACCATGCGAGCGATCTGGGGCTCCCATTCGTATCGAATCGACATCATGGCGTCGATAAGCTGCGAAAGACCCTTTTCTCGTTCTGTTGCGACATGGCCAGGAAGATGGTAGCTGATGCCTATCAAGGCGAGGACAAATGACACAGCGAGATAGTCGATGAAGCGTTTCTGATAGGCCTTTCGAACCGAAGCTTGACGCTCGTCTTCAGTCTCGTCCGTGAAGCCCCATTCTCGCTGGTCGTTCAAAGGATCCAACCCTCTGTTGGTGTCGTTCAGGCGCAGAATGGCCGAGTCGACTGCCCGTTGAAGAGGCAGAATGTAGACCTGAGCATCATTGTCGTTCTTTTCGACGTCGAACTTTCCACCAAGAGCGGGATCTGCGCGAATCGTGTAGTTCCACTTGTCACCATTGCCCTCGTTCGGGGAAGAATCGAACACGACTGCGCCATAGCATGGTGTAGTTCCTCGAGCAGCTGTCCGGCAAGTGGTTCTCAATTCGTCGTCGTTCGTTACAATTATGGCTTTCTTACCGGCCGCAGAAACCTCGTCGGAAAGTGTTGTAATTACGCGCTCAATATCGTCACCGGCATTGCCATTGTTAACGAAGACAACGTTTTCTCGGGAGCTATCGGCGGCTGAAAGACCGTCTCGAAGAGTTCGAATCGGTCTTGGTTCGGCAATACCATGATTGCTTCGAGGGCTGCCAATATTTCCACCGGTGCCCAGATAGACTGTGAGGATAACAGGCAGGAGCAGAGCGGTGTAGATTGTCGAAGCCGGATGTCGAGCGAGAAGAATGATGTAGTTTTTGACTGTCAAGATATTGATTTGGCGGACCAGAGCAGACCTTGGTGCCGCCATCGAGGCTGTTGAAGGGCAACTCAGCCGGTGCGGAATGTGGTGAATCGTGGACGTCGGCTATTGGGAGTAGTGTATGTGTTAATGTCTGTTAGGTTTGTCCCACTCCTTGATACTCGAGAGAATGTTGAACGACTAGACTTGGACACCAATGCTGTTTGTGTGGGGAATTCTTAGGAGTTAGCAGTTGATGGACTCTTAAGCACTCTGTCTCAACTTTCAGTCACGATGTGCGCTTTTGAGGAATTTCGACGACAATGGAAGGCCGTTCGCGGCGTACGTATTAGTATTCTTAGTAGAGGGAGAGGGCCTCACTCTGGGTTGCGTGACGCACTCACCCTTTGGACTAGGCATTCAGTCGCACCGCCGCGACTGAATTTTCCCGATCGGGCTACTGGATATCGACGAAGCTTGGAAATGCTATAAGCTACAGAAGTCATCCGCCGATAGGGGCAGAGGGGGAGTTGCGCAGGGGACATTGGACGTACATGATACCCATGACACTAAGCAAGATATTACCATGTGGAGCATAACGATTGGACAAGTCTCAAGCCAAGGAATCCGTAGGGCTAGCTATGCGCCGCATTTGTCGGGCTGCAGGTCGCACGCAGAATGTCGCGTCGCAGAGTGCTACACAATCACTTCTAATTTACTAACAGAGTTAGCTTCAAGTCTCGGCGGTCTCAGCCACGAACGGTGTTATCACGTTTGGGGGGAGCGACTTTTCTCGGGCGAGGTCTGCCTTGCTGACTGCATGGACTAAGCGAGGATTACTGCCATTTCCCCCTTCGGGATAGGTGCCACTGGGCCGGCGCAACACGTTACCTATTTCCAGTCGGCTAGGCGGCTTTCTGCGGATGGGGTTACTGGTTCTTGTGAGCGCAGTCTCGAGGGCCCAGTGTCACAGGGGTCTCCAGGAGTCTTGATCGCCGTGGTGTTTTCCTTCGAAGAGGCAGATGTCGCGGGAAACATTATTACCCCGTTACGGAATATCGCTAGGAACCAAATCTGTGTACATGCGGCTGGCCGGTTTCATGCCGAAATATTACTCAAGACGCCCAAAAGCTCATCGCGGAAAATTGAGGTGGCGCTTGCTCCGCGCAAAAGGCCACGAGAATCCATCCTACAGGTTCGCCCTGCTAAACGGGTCTCCCTTCATCGCCTCCTCGACCTCCTTGTACGCGTCGTACCCAAACAGCCATGGCTGAGCCTCAGGACACGTCCATCTGCTAGGAAACGGGCCCTTCACTTCCTTGCCAAGCTGTGAAAGGAAGATTCGATCTCTGGCCTCTTGCTCTGGCCCATCAGGCATATGGAATGCCTCCCGCTAAAAGGAAAGTCAGATGGTTCCTCCTGGTCGACGTTGGAGAAGGAGCAACAGGCTGTACTCACCTGCTTGAAGGTTTCTCTGACGATAGACTCGCCCCTGGCCTTTCGCAGCTTCTCATACAACCTCAAGGCGACCGGCAGTTGCGTCTTGGAGGTGATGTGTCCCAGCAGGAGCCCAAGGACAGCGCCGTCTTCAATCGCTGAGTTTGCACCTTGGGCGAGGTATGGAAGCATAGGATGGCATGCGTCACCACTTCATGAACGCATTAGTCTCTTACTGCGCGCGCGAGGTTCGTTTAGGCTGGGCAAAAGGCTTACACAAATACAAAGTTGGACTTGTCATTCACCCAAGAGGGGAGTTCTTCACCTGTGATATTGGTCAGTACACACAGAATGTACGAGTGGCCTCATCGAGACTCACGATGCATGAGCTTCCATTTCTCGACGCTGTCGACGGCACTGAGGAATTTCTGCAGAATTGGATCCCATTCCTTGAACAGATTCCTCATCTCCTGGACTGAGCCGGCTTGGCGACTGACACCCTTTGGTAGGTCATCGGGCGTGAGCAGCACCAGGTTGTACATCTTCTCTGCCCTCATCGAATAACCGACGCAATGCGTTCCAGGCCCGATCCAGAAATGCAACGAAGGCTTCGCGATCCATTCCTTGAGCTCCGGGTCTGTAATCTCGTTGATATTCAGAACAACGCGGTAGGCCAAGTCTCCTGTCGCCAGTGGCGGATCGTCCGCCTTCAAGTAGCACGCCCTGCACCGAGACCATAGCCCGTCAGCGGCAACGATGAGGTCGGCTCTAGCCTTGACGCCGGACTGCGTGGTGAGTTCTGGAATGTCGAAATCAATCTTGTCCACCTTTTCACCAAGCTGGAACTGCACGCCAAGATCCTTGGCGCGTTCGTAGAGGCAAAGCTGCAAGTCGACCCGGTGAAGATCGATGAATGGAGCTTGGTACTTTGCGCGCATGATCTTGCTAAAATTCTCTTCCTTGGCCAGTACTTGACCCGAGTAGCGGTGAACGAGGAGCGATGTTGGTTCAGAGGCTGATGTCCACAGTCTCTCCGGAAGACCCCATTTCTGAAGAATGCGGGAGGAGTTTGGTGTTACCTGCAATCCTGCTCCAACCTGAAATTGAGGGGGTCAAAACACGAGGCCTCTCTTCGCTGCATCGAAGGAGACTCATACCTCAAGAAGTTCCTTGGCGGATTCAAAGACCGTCACTCGGTGTCCTGAGAGAGCTGCGGCTACTGCCGTGGCGAGGCCGCTGAGACCAGCGCCGACGACTATGATTTCCAGCTGGACTGGTGATCTCTTGTGAGCGGTGACCTGAACCTCATTGTTAGTCAAGAGTTAAATGCCAAAAGCTGCGCGCGGGGCCATCCAAAGTGTGGCAAACTCACAGCCATATTCTCGCTGTTTTTCTCAGTTGGTGACGCGGACAAGTTTGAGGATATCCTACAGTTGGACCGCTTAAACGTGTTGTCGCTGATCGGTACTGGACGGGATGCAAGCCTGAATAAGAGCGAAGAAGGGAAAGTTTGAGTTCCCCGGAACTCCCTTACCATCCAAGTCGGACCAATACTGCGGTAGGCAGCTCGCTCCAAGTGTTCGACGCATGTTCTTCAATCTTGGTTGGTAAATTCTCGGCAAGTCCAGTTTCCCCTTAGTTTACCGTCATGGCTTCCCCGGAGATCCCCCACAATGGAGCCGGAGACGGGATTCTGGGTGGGCGGACGCTGGTGGACGTTGGCTGGTGGACGGGCCAAAAAGCAGCGCTCCAACGGGAAGTCCGGGCTCGGGTTTTCCGCACGTCGTTCTCCAGTCTCCAGTACTGCTTACGAAATCCACTGGAATCGGCATAGCCGGGACGAGTTTCCTCTCAGTGGGCGGAGAGTTTTCTGGAATGGTTCGGTTCGTATAAGCGAGGTCGGCGCGAAAGCCGTGCCATCATCAGATGCCGAATATTTTGACCGTTGTCCGCGGTTTCGGGATCTGGGCACGGCACGCCACACACTATTAGAGACGTCAAACTTTGGAAACTCACTGATCAACACTTTGGAAACGAAACTCAGGTGGTTTTTCAGACTGTTTTCAAAGCACGCTTACGTCATTGCGTATTCACCCGTCTCTTCACATCTCACCCCTCCTCCCTCAAACCCCGCACCATGGCGCCTAAAGGCCCCTACAAGTTGGTCACTGTCAACACCGCGCCAGAGCGTGCGAAGCGACTTGTCGGTCGTATGATTGAGGCTCTCAAAGACCAGTACACAATCGAGCATGTTGCCAATTGCGAGAGTGAGTGATCCGATGCTATTACATTATCTTCGGCTGACAGCTCGATTAGGGATAGACGAGGTTGAAGGCAAGGTGAAGGAACACCAGCCCGACGTCCTGGTGAGCTCGACATGGACACAACGTCTTGATCTGTATTTTACTGATCCTGTGGACTAGTTTTGCGCCTCTATGTGGACGGCTGATGAGGCCAATCAAATCCTGTCCACGGCGAGATCGATCAAGCCTGACATCAAGACGCATGCTATCCCGCACGGCCTCCAGGTTGAGAGAGGACCGGATGCCATTGTCGAGCATCTTCTCGAGAAAGTCCCCCTTCTGCTTGAACAGTGAAAATGCGTCAAAATGATTGTAGCTAAGAAATGACGAAAACATGATATTAATTCTGAGTAACGACGATTCAATTTGCAAGCGAAAATGACATCGGCTGTGAAGCTAGGCATATCCAATGAAGGCTCTGCACGAAACCCAGGCTGCGGAGAAAAGAACATCGACTAATGTCTATGGTAATCAGCCACTTATCCGCTGTAGTCAGTGTGAGTGGACGTTGTGAAGTATGACGACCCCAGGGTCCCCCGAGGTAAGGTCGACTCGGAGCCTTGTACAGACAGGTGCAAATGCCGCGTCTATTTGGAGACATCTCATCAGTCAGTCTGCGGCTGTGTGTGCCGCATTTCACTTGCTTGCACGAGCTGATCATGAGATGGCCAAGCATGTCTCGTCAACTTCAAACGAATTGCGCATCGAACTTGATTATCAAGGATCTATGGGTGAATGTCAACAGCTATCATTCAGTCTCTGGACTGAGGACTTCATCTCGATTTTGAGTCTACTGTCCAGCAGCCGAGACGCTCTCATTCTGGAAAACATTGACCAAAGTTCCAATGTGAGGCAGAATCTCAACACGGAACTCATCTCCGTCCTTCAGCGTGACCTTGGGCTTGCGCCCCAGACCAACACCAGCAGGCGTGCCGGTGATGATGACGGTACCAGCCGGTAGGGTCGTGCTCTGGGACAGGAAGCTGATGATTTTCGGGACGCTGAAGATGAGATCACTGATTGTGTTGTTAGAAAGAATCCACGCCGGGGATATCACACGTGGGCAGGGTGAACGAACTCAATACCGCTCTCCTGGAGCACTTCACCGTTCCTCAGGCCGCGCATCTTCAACTTGGTCGGGTCCGGGATGACATCCTTCGAGACCAAGGTCGGGCCTAATGATTCCATGTTAGTCATCTTATTTCGTGATGGGAGTGAAGGCAACTCACCCAAGGGGCATGAGCCATCGAAGCCCTTGGCAAAGCACCACTGGGACTGGTTCATCTGATACGTCCGACTGGACACGTCGTTGCATGCAGTGTAACCAAGCACGTAGTCCATGGCGTTCGCCTCGGAAACATTCTTGCATGTCTTTCCAATCACGACGGCAAGCTCAGACTCATAGTCGCCGCAGTCATCGACTTGAGTGAGGAGAGGCAGGATAGTTGGCTCCGGCCACGGGTTACCTAACGCAGTGTTAGGCTTCCTGAGAAACAGATCAGCAAACTCATTCCATAACATTCCGGGCGAGGCGATCAAAGGCCTACAAGAATACGGTCGGGACGTCGGGCAAAGCGACGCCGACTTCTTTTGCGTGTTGAACATACTGCAAGTTTAGTCAGCTTCGCGGGTGGACGAGATTCACTCTGGACCGAGGGAGACGGCAACTCACGTTCAGTCCAATGCAGCGGACGGTGCCGACCTCCTCAGCTGACAGAGGTGACAGGACCCTGTCGATCGCCACGCTCTGGTCGGTTCTGGAGCCTGGTTCCAGCACGCTAGAGCCAGACCACACAATGGCCTTCACCTCCTTGCCATCACGAAGAGCCACGCCAACGTCGACGGAATCGGATTCCGGCTCTCCAATCAGGACCTTGTTGGGCGCATCGCGGGGGATGAATCTCACGAGGCCTGCCTATCGTCAGCGGACTCACTCCCAAGAGAGGCCTCGGTTGAGAGGAAGCGTGGCTCACGGGTGAAGGACGATTGCGTGTTTGAAGCCATGTTTTTTTGGACGAGGTAAGGAAGATTGTTTTTCCCAATTGAGAGTCGAGCTGATGGAGAGATCGTAAGATTACAACCTACCCGCTCTTCTTCAAATGGGAGTTCAGATGATGTTCGTGGGAGCGATAGGTTCTCCGACTCGTGGAATCCGACCGGGTCTCCCCGCACATTTGCCGATATTTGGGGGTCACGGCTCGGAGGTCCGGGAAGTCAAACCAGCCACTCGAAATGTCTTGCGCATCTCGTTCGTCGGCGTCGTAGCGTTCCAGCTAATGCAATGCCCGAGCATCACCATTGGCCAATCTCTCACAGAGTTGGCGACAAGCGGAAAAGCCGGGCGCATTCAGGGGCGCAGCTTTGGGGTAGAGTGGTGGAGATGCGAGGATGAAGGGCGTAGTGGTGAGGGGCCGGAGAGTGAGGGGCATATGGGCCGATGTCTCCGACGTCGGCGGTTTTGTTCGCGGCAGTTGACGAGCTTTTTTCGACGGAGTTTGTGAGAGTGGTTGCTATTGACCCTGTCTTCGTCGATTCTTTGTCCATACGTTAGACTATACTCCGAATATCTTCTCTTCTTATCACCTGGACCTCTCAAAGCTGCGTGAGCTTTGAGCTCATCCAAGAAACATCTGTAGCCAACAAGAACATCAACGTTCCCGAAAAGCGACGCTAGACTATACCGATCCATTTTCGACCAGGATGGGAGGCGCAGAGAATCAAGCGCTTCATTGCGGCGAGTACCGCCAATACTTGCCTGATCTCAGCCTGCCTCGCTTCACGACGATGCAGAAGCAGGATGCCCACGTTTATGCGAAAGCTTTCAAAGAGGGTGGAAACCCGCCATGGTTGCATGCCCTATATCTGCACTGGCGCAATCTCTTCAAGGAGCCGTTCACTGGAATCACAACAGACGGTGAGTGAATATGTTTTGATAACTTGGTGTCTAATGCCTGCTTGGATCCAGAATATCATAGTTGACGATTGCACAAGGCACGGTGAAGAGAGACCTTTTCCAGCTTGCAGACGAGGGTGTCCCGGTCCAAGAAATCGCTGAGGCAGCAAAGGCTGTGATCTCGCAATTGGATCCTAAGCAGAAGGAGATTTTATCTTACCACGTCGACTCGCCCGAATGGCGTTCATGGTCCAACCCCGAGTTTCTGCTGAGCGACAAGGGTCTGCGACTCGACGAGCTGACGCCACAGCTGCGAGACAGCATTCTCAAAGTCTTGGAGAAGACACTCTCACCGGAGGGTTATGCCAAGGCGCTGGGGGCGATGCGAGTCAACGGTTTCCTCGGCGAGCTGGTCAAGGCGCCAGCCGTTTGCAACCAATTCTCCTACAACTTTGTGCTTTTCGGCGAGCCCTCGGCAACCCGGCCCTGGGGCTTTTCGTTCTACGGTCACCACCTGTGCCTCAACATCTTTCTGTACAAGAACCAGATCGTTGCGTCGCCGTGGTTCACGGGCGCCGAGCCGAATCTCATAGACGATGGCCCGTACAAGGGCACCAGGATCCTCGAGACGGAGGAGAGGCTCGGTCTCCAGCTTATGCAGTCGTTGCCCAGCGGTCTGCAGGAAAAAGCACAGACGTACAAGTTGTTGAAGGATCCGGCCATGCCAAAGGGGCGATGGAACCATGATGATCAGCGGCATCTCTGCGGCGCGTATCGGGACAACCGGGTTGTGCCGTACGAGGGCATACTGGTGTCGGACATGAAGCCGGACCAGCAGCAGTTGGTTCTCGGTATCTTGGAGCAATATCTGCTCTACCTGCCTAGGAAGGCTCGCGATATACGGATCAATCACGCCAAGTCGTTCTTCTCAGAGACTTATTTCAGCTGGATTGGCGGCTTCGGCGACCAGGATCCGTTTTATTACCGCATTCAGAGCCCTGTTATCTTGGTCGAATTTGACCATCACTCTGGGGTGTTCTTGACGAACAAGGAGCCGGCCAAGTTCCACATCCACACCCTACTCCGTACTCCCAACGCTGGGGACTACGGCATGGCTCTTCGGCCGCTTATTCCCGGAGTTGAACAAAACTTTGTCTGGGAGGGCTAGTCGTTTATAAAGCGGACATCCATCGTGATCCAGGAGTGCCTTGCTGTGCTTGTATTATCTAAGTGGATAACTCCATTTCTGAATTCCTAGCAGCATTGAGATTATCTCTCAGCTCGAGAAGAGCCGAGCGACGTTCTATGATGGCTGCAAACATAACTCAGGATTGCCCATTACAGCCGCCAGGTTACGTGAGGACCACAGTTAAAACAACAACCCACCGCAAATGAACTAAAAGCCCGTCCGTGATTCAGCTCGGAATTCTGGCAGAATGACGCGGGGCTGCGGGCGGGCGGGAGGACATCTTCGCGGAGGGGCTAGCGAGGACTCGAGTTGGAGCTGCGATGCCGTGTTTCCAGTTGTCTCGCGCGAGTTACAGGCGGCGGCGGGCTGCTTCCAGTATCAGAAGACTAGTTTCTCGTTCGAAATGGTGGTGGTGTTGCAGACATATATGTCGATTGCAAATGGGAGAATCTCTCGCCAGTCGTCGTGCGGCATATCAGTAACATGGTCAATAGGTGCTCGTCCAATCCGCATAGCTCCCAGCGCCTTTTCTCGTATAGGGCCGATATAGTGAGACTCCCCATAGTCATTCCATGAGATGATCTCGACCCATTCCGGCTGGACGTAAAGCACATGCTCCGCATGCTCCGAACGGTCAGCCCTCAGGCTATCACCACGCCATAACCAGTTCTTGTCGTATTCAGGAAGGTTTGTGTAGAACCATGGCGAGACGGGCATCATGTACTGTTTCCCGGAGAGATATGTGATATATGGTGCATCGACGGGTGTATTCATATCTGGGTTACCCCACGGCCAGGCTGACCAGGCGAAAAGCCCGTCGGCTACACCGCCAGCAAGTTGCAGGCCTGTAGAGCTTTAATAGCCCGGGCACCCTTATCTATTCTCTTTAACCACGAGAGGCGTAAATTAGCGCTGGATTTCCCCCAGATTCTCTCTCAATTGCTTTCCTTAGTAGGCAGATAACTAATTCTTTATAGGACCTAATTACTCAGATCTCTTTCTTTATGGACACTTTTGATCAAAAGGGTCCAAAGCCGATCACTCAATGAAAGTGGCGCCCGATGATGCATGGGATGGCAGGTCCCTATTCGCCTGGGCCCTTGATATAAAGGCGGAGGAGGCTACATCGGATATATCTTCCGAAGATTCACCTGTTGTGCTTTTAAGGGGGGCTTGTCCTACCCACCCAGGCAACCCCCATGCTGAACTACCACTCGCTGCAGGGCTTTTTGAAAGCATGCAGCTTCTGCGGGGCCCAGCGGCACAATTCAAGAAGCGCGCCAGACGCTTCCTCTTCTATACTTCCCAACACTACACTCTTTTCCCTCTGTCTCTCTCTTTCTCTCTCTCTTTCTGTATGCCTGCGTCTCTCAAAAAACACTACTAGCGACCATGTACGCTCCTCCCGAGGAGATTGAGGCTGCCGTCGAGGCGTACCGCTCCCACATCTCGGAGCACAACCGCCGTATCGTCCAAGTCTATGGTGTGTCGGTCTGTAAAAAATATCGCATGCCGGGCACCGTTCTAACTTGTGCCTAAGTTTCTTTGGTAGCCGACGCGGAGCCGGAAGAGGGCGACTTTGAGGACGACGAAGACATCAAAGAGCGGCGGCTCCAGGCCTTGCATCCCATATTTGACATGAATCTCCCGAATTTGGTCCCTGCACCGCGCGAGATCCTCACTCGCTGGGATGAGCTCTGTGCCGTATACGATCTGGACGACACAGGCACCTCCGGGAAGCCTTCCGAAGAAGAGTTGGCTCTTCGTGAGGAGTGGCACTCGCTGGTGGAGAAGAATTTGAAGAAGTCGTGTCTCGAGGAGGTGCGGGAGAGCATCACGTTCCCCGAGGAGTTCCGCACTTTAGCGAAAAGCTTCAAAGCCCTCACTGGACCGGGGCTGACGGAGCTTAAGTCGAGACACCAGGCCTCCTTCTGGGTTGGACGGCATGCTCCTCCCCATGCCGAGGAGGGCGCTGCTGAGATGGTCAAGACTCCCGAGTGGCTCGCCAACCACGTGGACGGCGGGTGGGACTGCGCTGCTGGATGGGATGCGGGGAGTTGTTTCCGTCACGCGTTCTATGTCGTGTACTGCCAGAGATCGGCTGCCCAGCCGGACGCAGGCGGCTCCCATGAACCCTGGGCGTGGAGGTATTTCTCGTCGGATCCGATGGATTTTAGCGTTTTCAATACTATCCCTGAGTTTTTGGCGTGGTACAGCAGGTATCGCGAGTCCCGTGTACCTGACGCGTCGTCCATGACGGGATACGATATCTTGATGGGAGACGTCTTCTAAACTGAGCATGAAGTTATTCCCCGTGGCGCAAAGATTCAGTCCAGCCAGTTTACATACCAGTCTTTGGAGAACATTCCGAATAAAGAAAGAAAACACAAGTGCATTACTCTTATCTATTATCTATATACATGTAGATTAGCATATTCCAATTCCTCACAAGCAACTTATTGTGAAGGAGCGGCCCTGGTTTGGGCGTAGTGCTGCAGCCAATAGCATCTCACATGCGCGCGCGCAGTAGACGGAGGAATCTATACCGGTCCGAGCTTTCGGTAGCGAGCCGATAACCCCACTTATCTCTCGGCCGTCGGAGATGGCCGCGGACAGTTCCGACACCGCCGTTCCATCCGACAGTTGAAGCCTGACCTAGGGCTTCAAATACAGCCATCGATTGACGATAGTTAGCCTTGCAGCTAGGGAGATTAATCATGTTTGCGCTTCAACAGAGTCCCAACCTTTCGCCTGTATTTCGATCTCAAGATGTCCGCCCGTGCTCCCGAAGCGCTCCGCAAGTTCACATCCTGTGACGTACGCGACCGAGTGGTAGCGGCTAATCCAGTGACATTCCAAGACCGCTGCCGATCGAGCTTGATATGTTGACAGAATGTTTGCCGTTAAGATTGGTGATGCACTCGTCAGGTTGAAGTATCTTCAGGGCGGCTTCCTTGATGGCATCCGCATGTTCTCGCCTGGCTCCGGCACCCGCATCTTCGGCCCGGCAATTACGGTGCAGATAGTCGATGCAAGTGATACCTCGGCGCCAAAGTTGGACAAGCACTTCGTGGACCATAACGTTTAACTCGTGCCGAGCAAAACGACATGGGTTTCCCCGTACGTAGATACAAACTCAATTCGCTCGGACCAATTCCGTATCTGTTACACGCACAACAGCTAACCCAACGGCTAGGTGTTCGCCCAAGGAACATCGATTTTAGGGTCAAACACGTTCACGCGAGCCTCGAAGTTCAATGTGCCGCTTCAGTTCAGAGGTGATTTGTGGATCAACCCTGGCGATATCATGGTTGGAGACGCTGATGGCGTTGTTGTTACACCCCCGTCGCTAGACGAAAAGGTGGTTGCCCTCTGTCGGGTGTAATTACCCCCATGTGGCTGAACATGGGTGGCCCAAAAGGGAAAAAAAAGGCACCCGAAGAAGTTGGCGAGAAGAATTTTGTGCGCAACTTTGCCGCGGGACTGAAGGTTATGCCTTTTTCCAGGGACTAACAGCAGTGCAATCAAGTACTTCATTCCAACTCCTCTTCGAGTTTCAACATCCCCCCGGCGATGCCGACAGCTTGCGGCGTACCTACCTGCGGCTGTCAAAACATTACTTCAGTACATCAAATAGGCCGCGGCGCATTGCTACCACAATCCCTGGTCGTCTGTCTCTACTTTTTTCGTCGCGAACTTGGTAACACTTGGAGATGTTTTGTTCTGGCATCGCGTTCTCGTTTATTCCATCCAGCAAGGCTTCTGTCCACTCGCAGACGGGGCGGAGACAAAAGTACGACTCACCCTAACATCTTCGCATCACTTTCTAGTAACAAATACACTGCCATGAGACAAGCTGGGGAAAAGTCAAGGCCGCGTGGCGGAGGTACATCGCCTTCCCCGTAACATCCCGCAGAACCTTATGATCAGATAAAACTTCTTATTCAGATCAGCACCGCCTTCCCGTCTTGGAATCCACTTGTTTCGACTCTTTCAACATCATTGAGGCTTTTGTTGGTATGGCTTCCAACGAAAAGAAGTTTGAAGTGGCCATCATCGGCGGAGGGGTGGCCGGGGTCACTCTCGCGATCTCACTCCATCGGCGCAACGTACCTTGTGTCATCTACGAAAAAGCACACGCCTTCACCGAAATTGGTGCGGGACTCGGGATGACTCCCAACGCGACCCGCGCGATGATGGCTTGCGACTCTTCCATTTACGAAGCTTTTGACCAAGTGTCGCAGCCTGCCATACGGTCGGATTTCTTGGACGGTTCAGGCGCAGAGACCGACGACCGCATCGAGTTCAGCCTCGGAGGGGGCGAGGTCGGCATCAGAGGTTGCCACAGGGCCCATTTTCTCGAACGCATGTCGAAATTTCTCTCTGAAGGCATCACACGCTTCAACAAGGAACTCAGACACATCGAAGAGCTTCACGGTTCATCTGGAAGGATTCGAATGGTGTTTAGCGACGGTTCTACGGCAGAGTCTGATGCGGTTGTCGGATGCGACGGCATTAAATCTCGGATCCGTGAAATCCTTGTTGGAGATGATCACCCGTCCGCAAAGTGCGGCTTCACTTACAAGCATTGTTATCGTGGCTTAATACAAATGGACAAAGTCGTCGAAATCCTCGGAGAAGAGAGGGCCATGGGCTCCAATCTGTGGGTGAGCAACTCCAATGAGAATGACGAGACGAAAAGGGCGTTTTGCTAAGCCCAAGAACCCAGTTCGCAAAGAACTTGCACCTGGTGACTTATCCTGTTGCGAAAGGGACCATCCTGAACGCCGTTCTGACCTGCACGACTGAGGACGATTGGCCTAGCGACACTCAGTTTGTTCTGCCCGTGGGGGAAAATGATGCCTATGCCGACTCCGAAGGTCTCAGCCCTCGCCTCCGAGAAGTGGTGAAGATGATGAAAGCAGTTGACAAAGTAAGTCGCGCGAATTTCCACTGTCTGTTTGTGATCTGGTAAGAAAACAACTCTTGAGAGGCACATGAGTCTCTGACTTTGGAACAGTGGGGTCTGTTCGACCTCAGCGAACATCCGGTGCCTACATTTGCCAAGGGCCGGATCTGTATCATCGGAGACGCCGCACACGCCTCTACACCTTACCAAGGTGCCGGTGCCGGTTGCTGCGTTGAAGACACCGCTGTTCTTGCATCCTTATTGGCGGACGAGCGAGTTCAGTGCGGGAATGAAATCGCTGCGGCCTTCAGTGCGTTTGATGCTCAGCGGCGACAGAGGGATCACTGGCTTGTGGAAGGTAGTCGGCGTTGTGGAGAGCTTTATGAAGGTCGGACTGAGTTTGGCAGAGACGTGAAGGAGATAGAGCGAGAGGTCAGGAACAGATTCGGTGATCTGTGGGACTTCGATATCGAAAAGAATATCAGGGACAGCTTGATAGAGCTGGGAGAACGTCTGGCTGTGAGGAATACGGGTACGACCAAAGGCCAAGGCAACTTCGGAGCAGGCCTGTAGACCCTGGTACCTTTGGATGCTGCACTTGCAACTTTCCTTGGACACTCTGTCCTACTGGCAGTGCATGCTCTTACGTAGGTCGGCAATGTATAATATGAAAAATCCGCTTACTTTGTACTCGTTCTTTGGGAAAGCTAGCATCTCAAACCAAGATGCCGGAGGATGTTCATGAATGGGTTTGTCTGCTCGCACAATGCACTGTTTTGATGGAAAACTGCAGGAGCTTTGTCTTCAAGTTACCCAGGCTTGACGTGATTGGCCAGTCCGCAACAACTGATTGACACCAAATCGTGTCATTTTATACTCATGGAAATCTTAACGACTCCGTGGCCTGAGTGAGTCGTTGGCCAAGTAAACAGAATATTCCACGTCAACTTCCCCGTAGTTATGATGTCACATCCCGTCTCCACGTTACGTAAATGTGGGCATTGAAAAGTTTTGACCGGAGCACTCGATAAGATGATAGACTGGAGCGAACCATGATTCCAAAAATACCGCTTAACCAACTTTCACCGAGCACTATCGCGGGCGATCCAAGCATTCACCGACGAATTTGCCACCACACACGATCCCCGGTGGAAAAGAAAAAATGCCAACCGACTTCGACAAACAGAGTTATTGGGGCGAACGCTTCGCCTCCGAAACCAATTTTGAGTGGTTGACCGAGTCTGCAACCTTCATGTCGATCATGGACCCATACCTCGCCAAACTCGACGATTCGGCGCCTATTCTGCAGCTGGGATTCGGAACAAGCGACTTGCAGAACCACTTTCGGCAACGCGGGTTTCGGAATGTGACCAACGTCGATTTCGAACCTCTGGCGATGGAGCGCGGTCGCCTGCTGGAGAAGCGCGTGTTCGGGGACGTGAAGATGAGATATCTCGTCGCGGACGTCACCCAGCTTCACCTGCCTGACAAATTTGATCTCATTGTCGATAAGAGCACCGTCGATGCCGTGTCTTGTGGCGGCGAGGAGGCCTTTCTGCGGATGGCGGAGGGCGTTAGACGACACCTCTCGGACGATGGCTTTTGGATCTCGCTGAGTTACTCATACTGCCGGTTCGACGTCGAAGACTTGCCATTTGATGTCGAGGTCATCGCCAAAATTCCCACGCCGAAACTCAAACCTAACGATCCGGATGTCTATCATTGGTGTTATCTTATGAGACCGAAGGGCTTCCCGTGACGGCTTGCCTCTTCTCAGGTCCTCTGCGCGGAGGATACCGGCTGCGACGTACTTGAAATACCCCCGCGACTCTTGTTCTGTTGCTGTCATGATCCATTTTTGCAACGAATGTTTATCAGCAAGCCAAGAAAACAGAAATCTTTGTCTCATCTAGTCCGTTGATGCCTCGTCTATGAAGTCTATGCCAGCTAGTCATCAAACACTAAATATCCATCATCATGCCAACGGGACGCCCGGCTTGAAGTCAGGGTGAAAAGGATAATCGATGTATCCCTGTGGAATCGACGGAGTGTAGAAGGTTTCCCGATCATATTTGTTCAAGGGCAGCACATGCTTAATGCGGAACGGCAGATCCGGGTTCGCCAAAAAGTGGCGGCCAAAGACAACCGCAACATCCCATTTCGCGTACTCTTCGTCAACCGCCTTCTGGGCCAGCTCCGGCGTGAAGCCACCAGCAACAAGGACGGGCGAGCTGTTGTCCCAGAT
The DNA here is from genome assembly GCA_026260285.1 of Colletotrichum sansevieriae. Lineage (NCBI taxonomy): Eukaryota > Fungi > Ascomycota > Sordariomycetes > Glomerellales > Glomerellaceae > Colletotrichum > Colletotrichum sansevieriae. Next base: position 35,834 of record JAOQIF010000338.1, read on the forward strand.
GTCCAGCAAGAAGTCAATGCCCTCGACCTTTTCCACATCCTGCCAGTTGTTGACGCGCGACTCGATGATGTGCAGGTACGCCAGCTTCAATTCCTTCAACTTCTCGGCGAGGTAAGAGAACTGAGGGACAGGGTCCTCCATCCTCATGGCCTGGAAGTTGCTCCAAGGGCTGATCCGGAAGCCGACCCTGTCTGCCCCGATGGCGGCCGTCAACGCGGCAGCAACGTCGACCGGGAACCTGGCTCGGTTCTCGACGCTCCCGCCCCACTGATCCGTGCGCTTGTTGCAGTTGTCCTGGAGGAACTGGTCGACGAGGTAGCCGTTGGCGCCGTGGACCTCGACGCCGTCGAAGCCGGCCGTGATCGCGTTCCGGCCGGCCTGCGCGAAGTCCTCCACGGCCTGCGCGATCTCCCCGGCGGTCATCTCGCGCGGCACGGGCGAGTCGTCGCCGATGGGCACCGCGCTGGAGCTGAGCAGCGGGTGCCCGCCCTCCTTCTCCAGCACGGGGACGACGGCGGCGCGGCCGGGCGCGATGAGCTGGCAGTAGATGCTGCTGCCCTTCTCGTGGACGGCGTCGGTGATCTTCTTCCAGCCGGCAATCTGGCGCTCCGTCCAGATGCCCGGGGCGTTGGGGAAGCCGCCGTGGGCCTCGGAGATAAGGACCGCCTCGGCGATGATAAGAGTGCCCGGAACGGAGGCGCGTTGGACGTAGTAGTCGTATGCGATATCAAGCGGGATGTGATCGGCGTCGAATCTGAACCGGGTGAGGGGAGCCATCACCACGCGGTGAGACAGCTGGGCCTGCCCGACCTTCAGGGGCTGGAAAAGCTTGGAAGGCATCTTGAGAGGTAGGAAAAGTCCGTGTTCGGCGTCAGAAACGACGAGACGAAATGGGCACAGAGATGACTGGTCTTATCCGCCCAAGCAAAACATTTGATGGAGGGAGATCTCTCCTGATAAATGATCCGTAGGCACCACATTTCCGTCTTGTCCCCCCCTCCTCCTGTGGATTCCCTCGATGGCAATGGAGAGCGCCTGTTGTTTGAAAGGGTGACATGCAAAGACCCCTTGGCAAAGGGTGCCGGGGGCAGGGGTTTGGGATCAACTCAAGTCGGAGCATCAACAAATTGCGTTAAAGACGTTGGAGTCGCGACACGGTCGTTGTCCAATGACATTGTGACATCGGACTCCAAGCCCACAGTCGTCGTTGGGGGTCGAAGACCCATTGGAGAAAAGAGGAATCCAGATGGTGGTGCTTAGAAATCCTTCGTTGCTAACCTGGAGGCTTCACACTGCCCACTTGGCTCCACTCGAAATACTGGCGCCGTGGACTAGGTCAGAGTATTGATAAGTGTGTTGAGCCTCACGACGCCATCACATCTGATTCGCCAGACACAGTATATCCCGTTACAACAGTCATTCGGATGGGTTATTGAGAGTGAAAATAGGTCTTGGTCTACATGATGCATGCCAATAACACTATGCGAGAAATTGCGCATAAAGATTTGTCAGTCCATCCAACTCCGCTCAACATAAAGGCCGTGATGTGGACGCTCTGTGTAACTCCCGTTAATGCAATGCGCGAAAACATATCATGTGCATGCTTGCCATCGTAAACAATACTAGTGATGCCAGTGCGTCTCCAAAAGTAAAAAGCGAGCATGTTGCAGGGCTTCTGCAAAACTCCGTGATGCAGAGTACATCCTCAGCTTAGGTTGCAAGTTCCTCGATGAAATCAAGAACGTAGTCCGCGACTTGCTCCCACCCAGGCTGGAAGATCATTCCGTGGGCGCGACCAGGAAACATTTTGTATTCCACGAACGAAGGGCCTTGATAGGCTTCGAAATTCTTCCTCACTGTGCTCGGTGGGACGATGTGATCTTTTGAGGCTGACAGGAGCAACAACGGTGGACGGTCAATCTTGTTGAAATTCACAAACGTCGGAGCCGTCCGTCCTCCCGCGACGTTGATTGTGAGTTGCCACAGCACCCTCGCGACACCTGGGATGCAGTACCTGTCGTAATATTCTGCGCTCTTTCCAGAAGTCGTGTTATTGACAAACGCCCAGTGAAAGTGCTGTTCGGAAATGGACACGGTTGTAGTCGCGTTGAACGGGTTCTTGATGATCGGAAGAGCCGCCTTGAAGGTCGTGTGCGGCAAAGTGATGATGCCTGCAGGCTGAGCAGGGCATATGGCGACCCCGGCGACACCGAGACCGCGCGATATCAAAATCTGTGCAAACAGGCCACCGAAGGAATGGCCGATGATGATGGGTGGTGCTAGCAGCTTGTTGATGAAGGCCTCGTAGTATCCCACCATGTCTTCGATGTGCTTATTTGCCAGTTGCTGGGGATCAGCGCGGATCTCTTCCGGGGAGCGGCCGTTAATTCCGGGCCACTCAGGGGCGTGTACTTCGTAACCCAGGCCTTCGAAGTACGGGACCCAATGCTCCCAGTATTTAGCCGTCACCCACAAGCCGTGGATGAACAGGACGGGCGGTTTGGAGGGTTCCATTGAATATCATGCGGGTGTGGAACAGAACCTCCCCCGTCCAATTGAATAAATTTCGAACTGTATCGCCCAGGACCATAAACAAATATTCCCCTGAAGAGACCGTGTATTTGAATCACGTACATCGGCGGTCGAGGAGCACGCGAGAACGAAATCAATGGCGTCACACTGACCTCACCACTCGAGGCTTAGCCCGTGTTTCTTGGACCGCCGACGACGCACGCGACCGCGAGTCGTTGCTATCACTTGGCAGAAAGTGTTATTCCATTCTGCTTCTATGATGCGGACTTCTCTTGTCTCGCCGCGATGCAGGAACTTCTGTGGATCTGGTCTTGGCTACAACCGGCTGGCCGGGTCCTGGCAACGGGCCAGAACGCGGAATGCAGTCACACAAGCCCATGTGGCGCTTCACTGTCAACGTACATCATCTCATGTGCGTGCGCGTTGGCGGTACGTAGCTAATTCATTAGTATGTACGCTGGTGAACCATCAGACAATCAGGTCCGGCTTGGGATGCTTGAAGTTCCCCAAGCTCGTCACCCATTGCCCGGTGCCATCGACCGAGGCAGCCCTACCCAAGCCAGTCAACAGGCAAACTTTGCAGTGATACAAACTGCATCCCTGCGTTTTGTGGTAGAACATGGGTGGGAAGGCATTGTCTGCCTGCGGACATTTCGTTATTCTTGTGAGGCGCACGCGTTTGAAGCCACATTCCACTTTAACCTAACGCTGCTCGGCATGGTGTCCCATTACAACGAAACCTCCACCGAACCCAGAACGCCAAAAGTCCTGTTCTGGGCAACCTCTTTCAAACCCAAGTTATTTGCGGTACAGAATTGCGTAGAACATTCGGCGCGCATGTTTGCACGGGGCTCAGGTTGGTATTTGTCGCTCTTGATTTGAATTGGTAATCGTTCATTGAGAGATCTCCAATCAGCGGCTCATGGGGTGTTCTCCACATCGCGCAATGCTCATTAGGTTAAGGAGAAGGACGAGCTTGAAGTTGAAAGTTGGCGACTTAGATGAGTATTTGCCTAGATTCAGAAGTATATGCCTGAAGCAACTCATCAGTCCTAACATTTTCAACATGCACCACACCAACAGCATGATCCAGTTCGATTGGGCGGCGGTCTACACAGACGTGCATGCGATCATCTCATTGCACTGCCAATGAAACTCATACAAGAGTCTCTAAAATTATACTCCTACGGCTTTAGGCTATTAAATAGCATTAAATGCATTTCAATGCTGCGATGCTGCCCTAGTGGTGGTAGATGGCGCTACCTAGTCTACGCATATGTCTAAGATGCCCAACTCAATGTTCTACCGTCTTTCTACCTCCAAAGACGCAAGCACGAACGCCGACTCTCCTAGTAAGCTGTTTGGCACCAAAGGTCGACTGGTGTAATATTCGTACGTCGCCGTGGAGTTGAGGCTGCAGACTGACACCGTTTTATCGAAGCCAATCGTTCCGTTCCCTGAGGCAGTAACAAAGTTGCCGACGGTGTAGTTGTACGCGCGCAGGGCAGTCTTCCTGAAACGAGCTGTCGAATGCGGGAAAATCCCCAACCTTGCGCCTTTCAGCAGGGAAAACGTGAATAATGCGGTGCTGGAGCTCTCGAGATAGTTTCCGCCGCGGCCAGGGAATGTCGTGAGCTGCCACCACGCACCTGTCTGAGGGTCCGCATACGTAACCAGGGCAGACGAGAGTTGCGTCGTCATCTTTCGAATCTGATTGCAGACGGCTGCTGCCTCGGACCTCTCGGTCTTGCGGGCACGGCAATCAAGAGCCTCCCAGGTCTGGACGAGTCCGGCTACGAACCACCCAAGAGATCGGCCCCAGACATACGGGCTTGCGCCGGTCTCCTTGTTTGCCCAGACCGCAGTGCGAGAATAGTCGTAGCCATGGGTGAGCAGTGACGTATTCCTTTGGAGGCAACGATCGTACAGAAGCGAAATTTGCAAGCCTATATCCGTGTAGTTGGGATGAGGTTGCGATGCCATGAACGGCAGGACTGAGAACACGCCGTCGAGATAGCTCCATTGCGGATAGACGTAGTACCAAAAACTGCCGTCCGGGTTGCGATTCTGGAGGGAGAGCGAGCTATTGAGTGCGTCATAGGCGGATGCCGCTTGAGCTGAGACGGACACTATCCCCCCCGTCGAGGCTCTATCAATCGAGGTTGCGACTGAAAACCGGTCGAGAGGGCGAGTCGAGTCGTACGTCGCATTCGTGAGAGTTGGCGTTGCTGCGTCGAGAACATCTCCGAGGTAGGCAGCGTACTTGTCTTGCAAATCCGGGTACTGCGTTATGGCTGCTTCCAGCGCAATCGCCAGGACGCCGCTCTCTAGGGTGCTGCTGGCGGCCCCGGACGATTCGATCCCTTGGTTCCGCGACTTGATGCTATCCAGCATCCACGTTGAGTACCGACGACTTTCACCGGATGCGAAGTTTGCCAGACCGCAGAGGGCGGCGAGCCATAGCTTGGTTCGATACATGAGAAGACCGGTGCACCGCTGCGGTGAGAGAGAGAGAGAGCAATTGCGAAATGAATGTAGCGGTTCTCGTTGTTGTCCGATTTCGCTGTTCGTGGCTAGATTTTATATTTCGCGACAACCGGTCACGTCAGAAGTCCCCCCTCCCAGCAGTGCTCGTTATATTTGCAATTTTGAGTGCCATTAGCGCACCGGTTCTACCGGCACGTTGCAGCCTTTGTCGAGAATTGTCAGGCGTCCGAGCATGGGTTTTCCATGCAAGCTTCAATTTGCAGAAGTTATCTCTCTGGAATTAGTATATGCCAGTCTTGCAGTAAGGGTCCACCACAAGAGGGCCAGCAAAGTACCGTGAAAACCATATTTTTGGGTTTTGCTCGGGGAAACAAGCCGAGATTCGCTTATGGCGCTGGTTCGAAAACAGTTGAAGCGGGCCTTGGATTGAGCCGGGACGAACACTACGCAGCGCCAATGACCAACGCACCACAAACCTTGGCCGTGGATTGGAGTAGCCAGTCGGGTATCTTCGTTCGCTTGATTCATACCGCAAAAACTTGGGTGGAAAAGCATAATCCTGTCAATTCAGAGCCTCCAGGCACGGCCCTGATTTCAACTGCTAGGTTCACTAATAAGCCTTCTGGTGACAAGATGTCTCCTTGCAGGCTAAGGGTGCAGCAGCCAGCCTTACGGGCTTCGGGCTATGGAGAGTATATTCATCCATCCGTGTGCACTGGGGGATTGCGGCGTTTGTCCGGGGAAGCCCCGCTGGAGGCTGACAGTGATGACAATCAGCCTCGAGCCAGCAAAATGACGCTGCTGGCAACGATACAGAATAGAATCGTTTAGTAATGGCCTAGTCAGCCGTATAAAGCTGCGTTTTGCTGTCTACAGATTCTCCTTATCCAGCAATAACAGGTTGAATTGCCGCATACGTTGGTATCATAGCACACGCACGACCGCCTCGGGCTGCCTTGTGTTCTCCATATCTATCTATATGTACTGAAGACAGAAAACTAATCTTGTCTGCATCTCCAGAGCCTCCTTCATCATGATTTTGACCTACCTACGTCACTGTCGATCCTTATCTCTCTGCGTGTCCGGAAAGCGAAATCGCGTATTTTTCGTGTACAAACAGCTCGGCGATCCACGAATTCGTGAATTCAGATTGGCGGGCTATTGAATTGTGCGATTCGTCAATCTCCGCAACGAAACACTGAACCCGATTGCCGGAGCTCTTGCTTTCCCGTTCGTCCTGACTGCAGAGATCAAATGCCACAGCTAACGACGTCTCGTCACATTCGCGCGCCCAAAGACCCCAGAAAAGAAAGACGCCCTTCCGGATTTGTGCAGTGCCCCCGGTGTAAGTATAACAGATAGGTGTTTTTTGCTGCTTTTTTCTATGCCGCATGCACAAGAAGCCATGTTACAAAATCTTGGAGCACACGCATACCTCCATTTACCGGCCGGGCTTGGTTTACGTGGCTCGGGTTGCGTCTGGCGGCGATCGGCCTCTGATGCAGCCACGGCCAGGACGGGCACACGGTCAACGCGCATCATCAATTACATACATCTACCTAGTCCATATCACAGTCGAACCGAACTGGCATACAGAGTTACATGTCGGCGCTCTTGGGGTCGGGAACTCAGCTTGCAGCAACCTGACAACTTATGATGGCCTAATCCTTCCTAGATGGCATTCTGACCCAAGTTATATCTATACGAAAGAGTAGAATAATACTTACTTCTGTACGGATTCTTTTTTTCTAGCCTTTCAAGGCGCCGCTCCATACACCTATAAGGATCTAATTAACTAGCAGCTAGTAAGCCATGCCTACAATCGAGGGGATCAGATCCCCGGGATGCTTAGGTCGACTGCTTGGGAGAAGGAGGCTTTGTTTGCCAACACACTGAGAGTGCACGACGGTGTAATGCATCTCATCACAGCTTACGTTGCAATCAACTCCTCCGAGCCCCAATTCCTTCTTTGCTCAACGACGGACCCTTTTGACGACGCATCTTGAACTGAGCCTGTGCGTACAGAATCCCGCCGCGACCATCGACACGACCTCTTTTGGGACGAAGACGGAACCCTGTACATTGCCTCATCTGGATCTACCTGCAGTCCGTCAACTTAACCACCGGCGAAGTAACGCAGCCCGTCCATGTTTGGAACGGCACCGGAGGATCGAGAACTGAGGGGCCCCATATCTACAAAAGGGAACGCTGGCAATATCTTCTCATCGCGGAGGGACGCACGGAATTGAACCACGCAGTCACCATTGCACGCTCGAAAGACACCTACGGGCCGTACAGCAGTAACCCGAACAACCCTATCCTAACGAATTGTCATACAACGCAATATTTCCAGACGGTTGGTCACGCAGGCCTTTTTCGGGACACAGAAGGCAACTGGTGGGCCGCTGCGCTATCGGGCCGAAGCGGACAGGCATGGAAGATCTACCACATGGGCAGAGAGACTGCCTTAGCCCCAGCTATTTGGGAAGAGGGAGACTGGCCCGTTATGTCCCCGATCCGGGGGCACATGTCCGGTCTTCTGTCTCAGGGGCTTGGGTAGATGAAGGTGATGCCGTGGATTTTGCTCCGGGATCAGCCATACCGACCTTCACGCGCGTCTGATTACGAGATATCGACTCAGGATTACAAGCCGTCCTTGATGTTGAACGCATCGAGGGCCAGCTTGAGCATCTCGAAGTATCCAGACTACGTTCCAACAGATGGGCAAACATTCATCGGGCGGCTCCACATTCGCCATCAAGATACAAACCAGATCCTTCAATCGGTAGTCGGCAGTACGTTGGCTTCGATGGCGTCCAGTTCGCGAGGAAGAGACCAGGGTGCTTCCGACAGCTGCTGGAACAGTTCCTTGGCTACTGGAGAGAGGGACACATCCGGACAATCCCTGAGCAGACCCATTTTGGAGCAGCCAATATCGTCAATGCATTCCGTTACTTGCAGCACGGTAGTCACATTGGCAAAGTGATCGTCTCGATGGACAGTCTGTCCAGTCAAGTCAATGCCAAGCCGCGTCGCGAAGAATATCAAATTCGATCCGAATGGCAGTTACCTTCCGACGGGAGGCTTGGGAGGCTTAGGCAAGCCAATGTCTACTTGGCTCGTAAAGTACGGCGCTCAGTCTTTGCCAATTCTCACCCGAAGCGCTGGCGCCAGTGAAGAGAGCAACAAGGCAGCAATCAAGAGAATCGAGTCGCTTGGGGCGGAAGCCAGGACGATCGCCGATGGCGTTGAGAATATGGACGATATGTTGACGGCTGTTGAACACTTTGGCAAGCAACGCGCTTCTCAGACCCTCTTGAGTCCGAGACATTAATCCATTGCGAAAAGAATGCAGTTCATGTTACAGCGCTACGCACGAATTTGACGTGTCCCACGTGTTGCAATGCTGCTGTTTCTGCTATGGACATTGATGAATAAAACACCCAATTCCTCAGACAATCATGATGTGTGCTGGGCACACGGGAGGCAGTGAAGCCGAGCTCGGACAAGAAGGATCGGTTCGGTCTCCGATTATTACAGGCGGTCGGACTCCCTCTGGAGCTACCCCAGAAGCTTCTCGTTTACTGATGGCCATCTAGCTCCGACCTCAACTTCGACCTTGACAGCCACTGCGATATCGGAATTAACACGAATTGCGACCATCACGAAGTGGAAACATGGCGGAGCAGGACGACGCGTCGGGGGGTAGCTATCACGATGATCCCATCTCCGACCGGACAATGGCCGACGGCTACCGCGACGAAGAAGCGATGACGATGGCCCCTCGGCATGAAGCACCGCCCGCAACCCCATCCATCTCGAAGCCGGTGGCTTTCCGCCTGTGCATCTCGCACTTCTTATCGACATGGAACTCGCGGCTTTTCGAGTTTGGGGCCGTGCTCTTCCTGGCGTCGATTTATCCGGGAACATTGCTACCAATGTCCATCTATGCTCTGGTCCGGGGCGCCGCCGCTGTGGTGCTCTCACCGTCCATTGGGTCTTGGATCGATCGAGGCAATCGACTCTCCATAGTTCGAATCTCAATCGTCGGACAAAGGCTCGCTGTCGCTATGTCATGCGGCGTTTTCCTGCTTCTGGAGAGGATTCGGGACTTGCAGGGCGATCTCCAGAATGGCCTGTTTGCCATGGTAGTCGGGCTGGCGTGTATCGAGAAGCTGTGCTCGGTCATGAACTCGGTTTCGGTGGAGCGGGATTGGGTAACAATCTCACGAGCCTATTCTCCGTACACGCGCTGATAAGTCCTAGGTGGTCGTCATCACCGAGGGCAACGACAAGGTCCGGCAAGGTGAAACTCAAATAACCTACTCATTCAATTCGGCTTCACTAATACTGCGCAGAGCTAAATGCTCGCATCCGCAGGATTGATCTGTTTTGCAAGTTGATCGGCCCCCTTGCCATATCGCTAATCGATGGAGCCTCTACAACCATAGCCATATGGGTGACGATGGCAATGACCCTATTGTCCGTCATAACCGAATATCTCTGCATCGCCCGAGTAAGCCTTGTGAACCTCATCTGAACGTGGCGATATTATTGATGTTGATCATTCGGGATAGGTTTACCGACTCGTACCGGCTCTCGCCCAGCCGAGATACCAAACCCTGTTATCTGACGACTCGGCATCGGAGACGGCTGTCGAAGGCCATTTATCGCGCATGCGGCAGGGAACCGAATGGCTGAAGGCCAGGCTCCAAGCCTTCTTTCCCGTCTCCGCAATTCCGTTCTACTTTTCACATCCAGCCCTGCGGCCTTCGCTGTCTCTCGCATTACTTTACTTCACTGTCCTGTCATTTTCCGGCCAAATGATCACTTTCCTCCTCTCCGTTGGCTACAACTCCTTCCATATCGGCATTGCTCGCACGATCAGCACTGTCTTCGAATTGAGCGCCACTTGGGCGGCTCCGAAGCTGATGGGCAAGATCGGGCCCATACGCGCAGGTATCTGGAGTCTCTCGTGGCAGATGATCTGGCTGGCTGCTGGCGCAGGCTGGTTTTTCGCAGATAAATCTCAGAATCGGTCGAGCAGTATCGAGCCTGTCAGCGGTCTTGTCGGTGGCGTGATCTTGAGCCGAGTTGGACTTTGGGGTTACGACTTGTCTGCTCAGACAATAATTCAAGGGGTGAGACTCTGCGCTTTTCTCCGCTCTGTGAGGCTATGCGCATGACACTGACCACGATCCAGGATGTTGACGAGGAACACCGCGGTGCCTTTTCCACTGTTGAGGCCTCCATGCAGAGCATGTTTGAGCTCCTGTCGTATGCGTCTACTGTGGTATTCTCGAGGCCTGACCAGTTCCAGTGGCCTGTCGCTATGAGTATCGCCGTAATCTATCTTGCTGGCGGGCTCTATGCTTTATATGTAAGGAAGAGGCGTGGTCATTTATTCCATGCACCGCCCTGCCTGCACTGCAAGAAGGAAGAATCGTGAAGGAGGTAAAAAAGGTAATCTTAGAGAGGGGGCACTCATGTTGGGACCACTCTTCGTATTATTGGGCAACTGAGAGCGCGAATCTTGGGCAATCTAAAAAAGCCCGATGCTCAGAGAAAACTAGCATGTAATAACAGATAGCAAGCATTGATCACTTGCGGATTGATGACAACGATTGTTCCAGAACGCGTAGACGGAAGGCTCTGTGGTTGCCGTGTCACTGGGTGTGATTTGTTGATCTCTGCAGAGAGCGAGTCTCACAGCTGGAGGCCTGCGTCAAGAGCTCAATACACTAAAGTTCCAATGCAGAACGTAGTCTGATGGCACGGAGTTGCGTGCTTCTAGGTGCTGTGCTCTGACTAGGCTGAGTTTTCAACTGATGATGACAGGATTAGGGGCCGCCTCGTGAAGGTGCCGGGGCTGCTGTTGTTTTCTGTGGTTTTCAACTCCATCGGTCCCGTAAGACTAACTCTATCCAGGCACCACCTTGCAACGGTACGCGCGGGTAGGGATACTTCCGCATCGAGCATCTGAACTTGGCCCCAGCAAACTGGCTCACACGCTAGCTCGTCCGAACAGGGCGAGATGGTGGGACGGCAAATCGTGCCGTGACAAGATTCCCTGTCTTACGTCTGGTCTTGAACGCGTTTTCTTTTTCTTATTATGAGGGGGACCTGGTTTGCGGCTGACTACTCAGCACTTCACATCTGCTTATTATCTTGTTTGGTGTCTCAGCACGTTCATTCATCTCAGCCCATCGATGCTCGAAAAACTCGAGAATGTGCTTCTCCCGATAAGTCTTTTAAGCTTAAACATAAGCAAAGAGCATTGGTGCGAGACTAAATACTGGCATTGAGAGGTACTTGGTGAGCTAAAGCAGACGTCCCAGTCCCTGATTAAACGAAAATCCTAGAACTTGGGCCATCATGGTTGTTGACCACCTATCGTGCCCCTATTGGACACACGTATCCCATTCCTGAACCTGAATACGTTGGTCATAGAGCTCCGCCTTTCAACTCACCCAGGCCCCCTGAGACGTCATCTCGGACAACCCGTTTTTGGACTCTGCCGGGTAGGGTCAGCGAAAATCAGCCCTGGACCTCCTACGTGCATGAGTCGTGGCCCCGGTGCCCCTGTCAACCACGGGGCGTCCCGAGCGCCTGGGTGTTTTGCAACACTTTCCCGAACTATCGCAGAGTATCTTACGTTCTTTTGGTTTTTCCGTTTGACCCTTCAATCACGCAGAAAGCTGGAATTCATCATCTGGGGAAATTCTCGAATGAGCTTGAAAGCCCCGGGATTCAGTCGTTTGACTCAGATTGCGCGTTCAAATTTGCCCAGAAATACTTGCCTTTTCTGGGCACTCTGTGGGAATGTCAGGTCAGGAGTCAGTGTCAACAACTTTGTCAGTAATCAGGGGCCGCTTCATTCGCTTGCAGGTGCCATCGGTGCTGCCAAGAGGCCTGTTGTTTTAACATTCTCCATATCGAGGTCTGGGGGTTCCATCCCGGCGTCGTACCCACACCGCGACGGAGCCACGCCGGGTTTTTAAAAGGTTTATCGGTTTCCCTGCGTTATTCCTTCCAGGCCATGACCTTATGACCCAACCTTCGACGATCCCGCCCTCGTCTCTGCTGTGTGCCCACCAGCCATGTGTTGAGGAATCAACTAAATGCAAGGTCTCGCAACACCCGAGATCAACAGAAACGCCCAGGAAGACAAGATGCCCACTTCATTGCGGAGGGTGAAAGGTGCGAATACGAACGTGTTCTCCACATTGGTACCGAAAAGGCTAACGCATTCGCAGCGGATATACCATCCTCGACCGAGGAGTACGACTACAGCGAAGACATTGCGATCCTCAGGAAGAACACGGAAGATGGCCAGTTCCGCGGCCTGCCCGCAACTAGAAAGACGCGGTGGAAAATCCTCGGCAAGGTACTCACACGATGGGCAACCACGATGGTGATAATCGTATCGATATACGTCGTCATATGGGTTTATTCGAGCAAGCCCGTAATGAATCAGACGACAAAACGACAGTACAATGCCCTCATCACCGGTCTCTCGATTGCGCTGGGTATCGCCGTGGCCAGCAGTCTCAATCATATGGTGGCCGAGCTGAGATGGTGGATCCTGAGTCGCCGGTACAGGTCAAAAAGCAAGGTTTGTTAGCTTCCTTTGATTCTAGTGCTTCGTCTTGAGAACTAAATGGCTGATAACGGTGTAGGTTGAACGCATTTTGGCTGCGGACAATTTGAAGCATACCGTCATGCTGGCAGTCCGTTCAAAACGGTGGACGATTCACGTCGCAGCTACTGGCTGGCTGATTCTATCTATTGTATGGTGCCTGGGCAGTCCAGTCCCCTCTAAAGTCGACGCTGACTTTGAAAGGGTTCTCAAGTAGGACTCGCAGCCATTGGTCTCTGTTATTCCACCGACACGGCAGACAAGCAAGCGTTGCTGGTCCCTGGGAATGTCACCGTTGCGGATATGACGATGATCGGAACCGAAAAGGTCGTCAAGTCCAACTCAAAGGCTCCCGGTGCCCAGCAATACACCGCAAACAGGTTCGTCGCTCGACTGCATCCTGTTGAAATACGTATCGTTGCTAACCAGCTCATTTAGTTATGGCACAATCTCTCTTGCGTACGCAACTGCGGGCATGGACAAGGTACCATCCGCAAGAGCCATCTATGTCGCGAGCGATCCTCTGATGTTCTGTGACGATGTTTACTGCAAATACGTCTTCCACGAGACTTCGACCTCGTCCATGGAAGACGAATACACGAATCCGATGACGGTAGCTACGGACCGCAGCATCAACTCAACGGCCAATTGCGCCTCATGGAGCGTGATCAGCGGGGGCGACGGCACGACAACAAACATAACGGTGGCACTCGAGGACGGAGGGACGTACGACGTTGATATACCGTACCGAGGCGGCACCAACCAGTCTACCTTCATGACGAACTCCAACTTTGACTGTGGAGAGGGTTGCAGCATCGTCTCTGTCTTTGAAGCCTCCGATACCTCACCATGGTATTACAGCTGCAACGTTACTGTAGGCCTTGTTGCCAATGCTACTCGGCCCGAACACGAAGTCGGCGCGAATCTGAGCGATCTTGCCGCCGCGGGTATTGCGTTGCAGGGATATGCCGCTTCTTCGCTCGTCAACGACGCAAACATCCAGTACCAAACGTACCCCGCCGAGTCCGTCTTTGGCATGCCAGTGAATGGCGATAATGGCGCATTGCAGATGTTGCTCGCGCGCTTTGCCATAGGGGTCATTGCCATCACCGCCGAGACCAACATGGACATCGTTCTAGAAGGGACCATGCCCCTCAAGGGAACCAAGCTCAACGTTTCGCATTGGAACATGATCCATCTGATTCTTGTTCTCACAGCCACGCTTCAGCTCGTGTTGGGTATTGCGGCTGCGTTGGTGGCCAACAGGGTCGTTGTGCCGGAAGACGGCGCTGTGGAAGTAGCGCAGGTCATGCGAACGATGGCGATCCGGGAAAGAACGGCCAACGGAGATGTAAGTGAGAAGGGCTCGTCTCGTTTAAAGCATGGTCCCCTGTGGATTTATAGGGACTCTTTGGTGTCAAAGGATGTTGGTCTTTATGACTTACACATGGAAGAGCAACAATACCTTCCGACGGATGAGTCGGGGATGATTGAGATGAACCAGCAGCCTCCTGGGATCAGCCAGTCTGGACACTAACAAGTTGAGCCGAAAGGGCATGAAGGGATAACAGCAGCAAGGAAGCGAATACTTCACCCATCGAATAGGAATGATTGCTTCTTCCCGCGGCCTTAATGCCTTCTGTTCAAGCTGTTAATTTAATTCTTCTCTGCTCTTCTTCTACAGTCGGTTTAGTACCTAGTTGTGCAACCCAAAAGCTGCAATCGGAGCGACTTGATCACTGTCGAATAAAGTCATATGTTGTGTTCTACCATTAGCAGAGATATTACAAGAGGTTTTCACCTGGTTCTTAGAGCTGGCCAAAAGATCCATGGAATACAATGTTGATCATGGAGTCTCGCCACGGTCTGCCGAAATTTGGGGTCAGTATTATTGCACGAAACTTGTGCGGCCGACTAGCAGACTACATGCTTGGCGACGGTTCTTAGCTGAGATCGAAACGAGCGTGTAAGAACTCGGGCTCGCAAAATCGTTCAACGGGATTCCGGATTTTTGAAATCATGCCTGTCGCAGTCGAAGTTGGACCCGGTCGTCGGTATTTGAGGCTTATGCGGTAATTTCAGAGTCGCACTGCGACTAGGCGACGGTCATATCACGCCACGTCAAGTTGATTGTCTGCCGTGGATCAAACTTAGAGTAACAAGATCCGCATCTTACCACAACACACCAATTGACTAATGCGAGGTCATGAGGGTTGCAGTTTACGATACGCATTGATAATGCGGAGGGCGGCACGCCCTCCCTCGGCATGCGGCCATCATCGGCATAATTCGGTGCCGTGTGGGCCCGGCCGATGTGAACCTGCCGATTGCGGAGGTGAAGCCACGGAGCAGCCCGGAACTTTCGACGAATTGCTGGGAAATAATTACACGGTCTGCAGATCTCCAGGGGGCTGCGACCATCTTTGGACGATTCATGTTGGGTACTTGCTTCACTCAATAACGAGGCACGCCTTAACCTTTCGCCCTAAGCCCAAAAGCTAAGAATGCGAGCCACTTTTCGGTGTTTCGCCTTTGGATGGCCAGCGAAGTGATTTGCCCACAAGTGACGCAGCAATGATAGATATTTCTTAAGAGATACCACTTTATAACATCCCTGTTCCGACAGTAAGCCAATGGGAGACCAAGTGGCGCGTTACTCATCTTGAAAGGAGGTTTCCGTCAATGACGAATCGTTCCAGTCGGCAAGCCGGCACCCGCGCCGAAATGCATGATTAGCTTCGGGTGAGTGAGGGGAAATGGCGCAGACAGTAGCGACCACGACGAGTTTCTCTCGGCGAAGCACGTTTATTTAAACTAGATAAGATCCAATTCTCTAACGGTTAGGACCTCTTCTTCTACACAACATCATCGAATTTGATTTTTCACCTCAGGTTTACCACCACCTCCCGAAATCGACCTGGTACGACATTCTTGTCGAAGAGCCATGCCATCTATCGCAATGGAAACATTCACAGATCGAGGTAAAGTGAAAAAAGAACGCATCCGGGTGTTCGACATTTCTGTCGTGTACGGATCCACGTTGGCGTCCCTCGATATCTGGTTCGATCGAGCGGATTACCGCATGGCCGTTCACGACAGAGTGTTTGATCTGAGAAATACCGGCGAACTTGATCTGGATAATACCAGCGAAAGGACATGCTTCTTTGACTTCCCTGCCATCGTGCACTAGTGAAGAGCCTTGGTGTACTAACCCATCCAGCACCACGCTTGATCTATCAAAATGTCGACTGATAAGATCACCTTCCTCACCAACTGGTAGGAACTGGGCGCGTGAACGCGGCGAACCTGAGCTGACAACTGGTCAGGCATGCCACCCCGTACCATGCTCCTCTGTACTTGGCCCAAGCCAAGGGATACTTCAAAGATGAGGGCATCAAGGTCGCGCTATTGGAGCCCAACGACCCTAGTGTATGCCGCCGATGCCATCCTTATCATAAACGTGTACTAAAACCCACCAGGACGTCACCGAGATCATTGGGACTGGTAAAGTCGACCTCGGCTTCAAGGCCATGATTCACACTCTCGCTGTCAGTGATGCCGCCCATGTCTGTCAAACACACACCCATGCTGATCATTACTACACAGGCCAAGGCTCGCAACTTCCCGGTGCTTTCCATTGGCAGTCTCCTCGACGAGCCATTCACCGGCGTTGTCTACCTGAAAGACTCTGGGATCACTACGGACTTCCGCACTCTCAAGGGCAAGCGCATTGGCTATGTCGGCGAGTTCGGCAAGATCCAGATCGATGAGCTGACGTCGCACTACGGCATGACCCCCAACGACTACACAGCCGTGCGTTGCGGGATGAACGTCTCCAAGGCCATCATTGAGGGTACCATCGACGCCGGTATTGGGCTAGAGAACGTCCAGATGGTCGAGCTTGAGGAATGGCTCACATCCCAGGGTCGTCCCAAGTCCGATGTTCAGATGCTTCGCATTGACGAGCTCGCCGAGCTGGGATGCTGCTGCTTCTGTACGATTCTCTATATTGGCAACGAATCTTTCATTTCCGAAAACCCGGAGAAGGTTCGCAAGTTTATGAAGGCGGTCAAGCGCGCCACCGACTTCGTGCTTGAGAAACCCGAGGAGGCCTGGAAGGAGTACGTCAACTTCAAGCCGGTCATGGGCTCTGAGCTCAACCGCAAGGTCTTCGAACGCAGCTTCGCCTACTTTTCTCACGACTTGAAGAACGTTCAGCGTGACTGGGCCAAGGTCACCAAGTACGGCAAGAGGCTTGGTGTTCTGGATCAGAGTTTCCGGCCAAACTACACCAACGAGTTCCTCAGTTGGGACCTCGATGACGACTCTCAGGATCCCACTGGAGACCAGAAGAGAATGGTTGAGCTCCAAAGCGACGTCGCTTGCAGAGGCGGTTTCCGTCGCCTGAAGCTTCAGAGTTCTGCAGTGACGGCTTGAGAGGTACTTCTTCCGAGAAGAAAGTGTGTAGAAAGGCTCTTCGACCATGTGGTGTCACCCATTCTCACCCAGGCCGCCCATTCTCAGGACTACTGTCATTTGCGACATAGATACTCACATTCTTTACATAAATAACAAGAAAACCTGTTCCTGAGTAAGAAAGGCGTTTCAAGCGTCGACTGATTTGAGTTCCCATAGGTAGATACGTGAACTAACACTGGATTCACCCTGTTAGTAACCAAATGTCGCAGACTTATGTGCGACGCCTGGGCTTCAACATTAGTGACATGGAGTTCTCGCTGAGACCAGACAACTCGCTGAAAGCCACAATGCCGAGTCGGCATGGAAGATACGAACGTTCAATCGTCGGTTACACCATTGAATGGGAGATGATCTACTTCTCTTGAGTTTAAGTTTTCGCAAATGCTTCTGATGCTCATTCGATTTAAGATCAAACTGTTGCTTTTACTGAATAAAGTTCGACTGCGTATGATTCACGATGACATCTGAGATACTGTAGTGGTACGCACTGCGATTCGAGCCCGTCTTGGCAACAGGACCAAGGCCCAGACAAGAACATTCGGTGGCAGCGATTTCACGACGCAGGTCCGACCACTTTTTCGACGGATGCATCATTTGACTTTTCCATGAGCCCCTTATCAAAGCTTCAAACAGGGTGAACTTCTAAAACCGCGCCATATTGACCTTTTTTGCAGCGACTTTATGAGGCCCGTCGGCATGTTCATGCTCCTAGGGGTCATCAAGGTATGAATCACTAATCACATATAATGGCAGAAAAGCTTTCCAGCCTTTAGCACATGTGATAGAAAGGCTTATATACTAATGGTTGTGCGTCCTTTTTTCCCTTTTTCTTTTTTCTTTCCCCAGAACTCGAACAATTAGATACGGGTGGCCGCGGAAATAGAGAAGGTTGGACTCCTCGACAGCGCTGCATACCAATCAAACAAGTCAAGCCTGACCCCCAGGCTTAACTATTTAACTGAATTTTCACTAAAGCTTACTTAACTTAATAGACTTAATTTAATTTAACTAATATTACCTATTTAGGAAGTTAGTAAGGCTCTCACGATATCTCAATATACTAGAAATATATCTATCTAGTATTCTCATATTATCCTACCCCCTATTAACCCTTCTACTTAAAGTAATGCCTACTAATAGCAACGCTACTACTTTAAACCTAGTTCTAGAGGCATTATATCTCCTTAAGTAGTAATAGCTTTATTAATAGCCTCTATAATATTAGTATTAGTTTAATAAGGCTAAATGCCCTCTTATAGTTAGTTACTATCGCTAGGATAGCTAAGATATTAAGAGTAAACTTACTAAGCGTTAGGAAGGTCTACTAATATAAGATCTACTACTAGATAGGATTATTAATAGGCTAGGTAACTATAAGGTTAAAATACTTCTCTAACTTATTAATCTTATTAATAATAGTAGTATTATAAAGGCTACTATCTAACTATTAATTATAATTAGAGTCCTTAGGCCTTAGAGGCACTATAATTAATATAAACGACCCTTATAGAGGCTCTAGATAGGCTAGTTCGTTAGTATAGGCAGCTATCTCAGTATACTATTATTCCTAGTGCTCTTAAAAACCTTCTTTAGTAGTATAGAGCTACCTATAAGTCTTATAGGTATTCTAACGCTTTTTAAGCTATTATAGACCTCTACTAGGGTATAATATCATAATAGTAGTATAGAGGGGAGACTCTCTAAGCTTTTTATAGTAGTTATTAAGTACGTACTAGCTATTAATAATTAATAGGCGTATAAACGTGTGAGAGTTAAAGTTAGTAGCCAAAGGGGGGTATAGCGATATAGCGATATATTTAAACTATATATAAGTAGGGATACTATTAATTAATAGGGTCTATAAGATTAACGCTTAGCTAGATCGATATAATACCCTTATTAATTAAGATTACTATAATAAGAGACTTTAGAATACTTATATAGCTATAAGATTAATCTCTTCTATAGTAGGGGTATTATAGAGCTTATACTAATCCTTAAGTCGATCTAAGAGATACTCGAGGCCTACTAGGATCTCCTAGAGTCAACTATACCTATTACCCTTACCCTAGCCCTTATATCGCTTAGTCTATAAGTAGAGAGGCTTAAGTATCTTATTTAACTTAGCGAGGACTTACTAATCCTTATTAGTTAGGATATCCTCATTAGGAATATAATTATCCTTATTCTTAAGGCCTAGGGAGTAGTATATATAACTAGTAATCTAGCTATATTTAAGTAGAGCGTAGTAGATTATATTATATATCGAGTTCTATTAAGTAGTATTACTTAATATTAGATTTAGCTCTTATAATGACTCCTCCTATAGAGTAAAGGCATACTTATTATTATTAGCCTTATTGCTAATAGATAATAAGGCCTCTAAGCGTTATAGCGATAATCTAATATACTTAATGATATTCTAAAGCTTACCGATAGGTCCCCTAATCCTCTAGTAGGCTAGATCCTCTTAGATCCTACTAGTATTAATAAGACGGTCAGACTCTTACTCGAATGCCTCCTTATTAACCCTATAAATAATAGTATAACTAACGAGGTTAAGGATATAGCTATAGTATTGAATTCAATAATACTAGGCGTCTGTTTCTATATATAAATATAAAATAGATAGATATAGAGCCTTAATATAAGTACTATTAGTATTAATATTATTAGAGATTATAACGCTAATCTTATTAAGTAGGTGCTAGTCTCTTATAATTATATGTATTATAGTAGCAATATTCTCGCTAGAGTAGGCACTAGGCTAGCGATAGAGACCTAAGAGGTACTATATCTATTTACCTAAGTTATTAATAAAGTAGCTAAAGATAGTAATAATAGTATATCGATTAGTGGAGGTCTATAGGTCGAACGATATATAAACCTGTATAAGAGCTTTCTATATTTCCTCCTCGATCTATTACTTCTTAGAGATATAGAGTTATTAAAGTTAATCCCTCTAATTAGTCCTTAACTATTATATCTAGATATTAATATTATAATTAAATAGGGTGAGTATATAATATATATACTAATTACTAAACGTTATAAGAGGGTTGCTAGTATTAATAAGGAAGCCTATAGCTAACTCTTCGATCTATATTATCTTCTTCTTAGGTATAGCGATAGGAATAGATTAGTAGCGCTTAGATAGAGGCCTAAAGTTATTAGCCTTATTAGAAGATATATAGCTGCCCTCTAGGTAACCTTAGAAGACCCTATGCTCGTTCTTAAGATATTAAGTAGTAGTAGTTATAATATTAACGTTATATAGCTTATTAAGAGTCCCTACTTTATTATAGCGTTAGTAAACCTAGTGGGTATTACCCTTCTCGCTATTAGTAAGGATCTCGTAGATAAAGATACCCTTATTTATAATCTAAGAGGTATAGCCTTAACTACCCTTCTTTATAATAGCGTCGATATTAATAAACTACTAGCCCTTCTATATAGCGTGAGGTAGGGCTTTAAGAGTATTATATATAGCTAGGTTAATAGTCGATATATTGCTAGTAGTAGTAGATAATATGCGAATCTAAGTAGTAATCCCGCGAGGAGTTAACGCCTCGCAGCTAATAAAGTAATTAATATACTAATTACTGGCTAGTAGAGATACTATAGCAACTAGCGAGGGGTTAACAAAGATAATAAGAGGTATATATAGGTAGGTCTTTAAGGCGTAGAGGTATAGCGGTAGTAATATTACTAGTAATATTAAAAAGGGGTTAAAAGCGCGTTTTAGCCCTATAGTAGTAGTATATATTAGACAAAATAGGCGTTATAAGGTACTTAGTAGATTAAAATTATCTTATTAGTATCTGAGGAGATCTAGGTAGCTAATATAGTAGCTAGGCTAGACCCTAAGCTCTAATACTATATTATAGCGAATAAATTATTAAAATCGTAGCTTAACCTTAATATAAAGGCTAGGAACACTAAACTTATAGTTAATATATAAGTATATAAGGTATTAGTAAGGGATTAGGGGATTAATAATAAGGAATAATAACTAGAGGACTAAACTACTAATCTAGAGAGATAAACTAAGGCTATAAGGGGGGACTATAGTAATACTAATAACTACTAGGAGGATACTAAGGACTTACTATAGGATACTAAGAAGGAAATTATCTATTATAGTTATAGAAGAAAAGGCTATATTATACCTAGGTGCCTATACTATAAGAAGTATAGCTACCCCTACTATAAAGGTAAACCCTACCCTAGTAAATAACTAGGGGAGGATTAGATAGTAATATAGGCTATTTAATAGGATAATAACTAGCTATATTATATTAAAGTAATAATATAGGTCCGAGTTATAAGTAGCTAGAAGATTAGTACTACGCTTATTAATTATAGAGCTAATAAGAATATTATAAATTAGAGGATTATAGCTAATACCTAACTAGAGGCTAATAAGTTAATACCTATTAGGGGAATATAGGTATCTAAGGGACCTAACTATAGTATATAGAAGTTAGTAACCTAAATAACTAATAGTATAGGCGTCTAGTAGATAGCTTTATATAACTTTAGGATTAGTAATAGTAATAGCTATAATATTATCCTAGGGATCCCTTAGTATATAGTAGAGTGCTCTAACCTTAATTAGAGGGAGTTAAGCTAGACCTTTTCCCTATATAAGAAGAGTATTCGCCCTATTATAACTAAAAAGGAGCTTAAGCGTATTAAAAATAAAGTAAGAGTAGTACTTATAGGAGTACTATAGGTTAATTAGATATTAACTACTAATTACCTAGAGAATACCCTAGAGCCTAAAGATACTAAGGAGACTAAAATAAATATCCTACTAGAGTACTAAGACTTTAAGAAGGTATTTAATATTAACCTAATAGAGACTATATTAGAATTTAGGACTACTAAGAGCTACCCTATTAATCTAGAGCCTAGGCCTAAGCCCCTATTTAGACTAATATACCTACTAGCTAAAAAGGAGTTAGAGGAGTTAAGGGACTATATCTATAAGGCCCTATAGAGGGAGTAGATTTACTTATTAATAAGTCTAATAGGGGTATTAATCTTATTTATCTTAAAAAAGAGAGGTAAGTTAAGGTTATATATAGACTACTAGAGACTTAACTAAATAACTATTAAGAACTATACTCCTCTCCCCCTAATTAATAAAATCCTTAATTAGCTCTCCTAAGTAAAGTACTTTACTAAACTTAACCTTAAGGATACTTACTACTAAGTAAGGATCTAAGAGGGAGATAAATAGAAAATAGTATTCTATATATAATATAGCTACTATAAATACTATATTATACTATTTAGGCTTATTAATATACTTACTACCTTTTAGATATTTATTAATAAGTTACTTATAGGCCTAGTTAATATTATTTATATTATATATTTAAATAATATCTTAATATTTACTAATAATATAGACTTCTATATAGAGGTAATAAGATAGATACTTACCTAATTAGAAGCTAATAGCCTCTATATAAACCCTAATAAGTATAAATTCTTTAAGGAATAAATTAACTTTCTTAGATTTATATTCTTAGTAGATAGAATTACTATAGAATAAGAGAGGGTCTAGGTAATTACTAAATAGCTAGTACCTACTACGATATAAGAGATTTAGTAATTTCTAGGATTTATAGGGTTCTATAGGAGATTTATTAAGAATTACTTTAAAATCTATACCCTACTTACTAACCGACTGACTAATATAGCTAAGAGATAATAAGTAATAACTAGTGAGGTATTAGTTACCTTCTATTAGCTTAGCGCTTTATTTATAGAGGTACCTATTTTATACTACTTTAAGTCTATACTCCTAATTTAGGTTGAAACTAATATATTAGACTTTATAATAAGGGTAACATTAAGCTAGTTATAGGGAGATATATAGAGACTAGTAGTATTTATATCTTAGAAGCTTAAGGGCGTATAACTATAATATAGCACGCTAGAGGTAGAGCTACTAGCTATTAAGGAGGTAGTAGTAAGGTAATAGTACTACTTACTTTACTCTTAGTATTATATCTAATTTATACCTAACTACTTAAGTTATTAATACATCGCTAATAGCAAGATACTTAGTAGCTATTAGGCTTAGCTATTATAGGACCTATTAATATTTAACTTTAAAATTAAATACTAGCCTAGTTACTATAACCTAGCTAATAGCCTCTTATAAAGACCTAACTATACCCCTAAGGATATAGAGATTAATAAAGCTAGAGACTCGCTCTTATAAGACTTTCTATAATATTTTAATAAAGCTATTATCTAGAGGGTAGGTATTAGGTAGTAATAAGATACTTAATTATTAAATACTTCTCTAGAATAACTTATATCCTCACTTTAGGAATAAGTTAAGGAAGCCTAATAGAAAGATCCCTTTTATATTAATAAGGAGTAACAATAACGAGAGATAAGGTAGTTACTAAAAACCTCTAGTACCCTAAGATACTAAGAGGGCTTATATATCCCTAATAACTACTTACTTTAGAATAAAGTCCTTAGAGTATTCTATAACGAACTATCTAGAGTTTACTAAGGGGTTATTAAGATATTAAAGAGGATTAAAAAGTCGTTTTTTTAGAATATATAGAAGAGCGATATAAAGGAATATATTAAGACGTATATAACGTATTTGTATGTAAAACCGAGATACTACCTCCTATATAATAAACTTACGCCCCTACTAATACTTATTTCGCCCTTTTAATAAATATTAATTAATTTTATTACTAAATTACTACTATTACTTATAATAGGAAATAAACCTTATAATAGTATTCTTATTATTATTAACTAATTTATAAAATACTCTCTATATATCCCTACTAGGGAGTTACTTATAGCTAATAGGTTAGCTATACTACTTACTAAATATATCTTCCTTATATTTAGGCTCCTAGAAGCTATTATATCTAATTAAGGATCGCTATTTACTAGTAATTTCTAATCTAAAGTATACTACCTACTAGTTATTAAGAGGAAGATTAATACTACCTTTTACCCCTAGACTAATAGCTAAATAGAACGCTAAAATTAGAGCATTAAGTACTTTTTATAAGCTTTCTATAATTTTAACTAGGACGATTAAGTAATATAGCTTAACCTAGCTTAATTTATTTATAATAACCCCTACTATAAGTCTACTAAGATATTACTTATTAAGCTACTAATAGGATGTTCTCCTTATAGACCTAATAATATTAAACCCTAGCTAAAGGTCTTAATCCTAGTAGTATATAAGAGAGTTTATAATCTACTTACCTAGAAGTTAGCTATTACTAACTTACTTTATAAATATAATAAAATATGTAGTAAGTTCTATAATTAGAGGAGGACCCCTATTATTTTTATTATAGGACACTTTATTTAGTTTTAACTAAAAATATTAAGTAGAGGTAGCCTTTTTATAAACTTTCTACTAAATATCTAGGCCTATTTAGGATCTAATAGGTAATTAATAAGAGATAAGCGTATAAGCTATAGATTAATAAAAAGTACTAAATTTATAATATTTTTATACCTATATAATTAGAGCTCTTTTTTAGCTTAGCTATCTTACTACGAGATATCCTAATTAACAATAACGATAATATCTATAGTAGACTATATTATTACCTATAGGGGCCCTAGATATAACTATTATTACCTTATTAAATAGAAGAGGTATAGCGAACTAGATAATATATAGGAGCTATAATATAATATATCTATAGATTTATAAAATAACTATAAAGCCTAATTATAAGTAAATATATTATAATCCCTATATAATTTAATAAGTAACTTAATAGGGGACTAGTAGTTAGGTAGAAATAGGGCACGCTAGCTAAAATTAGCCTTTTATATAGCTAAAAGAAGGATAATCCCTAGATTATTATATTATTTAACTATTTAACTTTATTATATATAGGGAGGTTTTAGGTAACTACTAGATAACTACTAATAACCCCCTATACTATAACTAGGAAAGCTATAAGAGTAGTTAGAGTATAGGAGTAGCCCTACTACTAGCTTACTGCTCCTCTAAGCTATAAAGTTATAGCTATCTAGATAACTATTAAGTAGTTCTAGACCTATTAGATAAAGCTATAAGAGTAGCTAGAGTAGAGGATAAGTACCCTACTACTAGCTAACTGCTCCTCTAAGCTACTTAGCTATCTAGGGAATATAGCTAGAATAAGGGATATATTACTCCTCTAAGCTATAAAGTCCCTTAATACCTAGGTATAAGAGCTATAAGAGTAGCTTGAGTAGAGAATAAGTACCCTACTACTAGCTAACTACTCCTCTAAGCTATTTAGCTATCTAAGGAAGAGTTATATAGCTAAAGCGAGGGATATTAAATTCTAAGCCTATAGGAACTAGAAACTAAGAAGGCTTATAGGTAGGTATTAAGTACCCTCTAGATAACTACTAAGTAGCTTAGTCTGAGGATAGACTAGTTTAGAGGGGGGGGATTATATTATAAGCTAGGATAATATTATAGGGAAAAGGGCCTGTTAGGCTATTTTAGGGGAGTCTAAGGGCTTATTAGGCTATTCTAGGGAAGCCTATAGGAGTCTGGAGATATAGGGGGGCACTAGGTAGCCCCCTAGATAAGTCCTCTAGCCCTTATATACCCTTATATAGTAGGTTAGAGGGCTAGAGAAGGATATTTAATATGTTTAACCTTGGTTATACCTACCTATACTGACTCTCTCACTCTGCACTGCACCCTTTTGTGATAATAGTGGCTACTGGAGCGTCCAACCCTTGTTCCTTTGCATCAGTAGACGTTACCCTTTTTAGCTATCTAATGAATGGGTCGTTCGAGACTACGATCGATCTCGTTTCATTTGCTCGCCGCAGTTGTCAAGAAACACATGATAACAAATGAACGCATGCGACCGGTCGAGTAGTTCCACGGCATTCAACTGTATGCTGGCGAGATTGGGCGCTTGTCCGATGTGTTCCTGCATAGTATTGCAGAAAGTATTGACCAGGTTTTCAGCCCAAGCGATGACCGCATTGGAATGTCGAGAATCGATGTTGAACTTTGCGCTGTAGAGACATCTCACGGTAGAATCTGTCTCTAGTGCCGTGCGAGTTTCGGCATCAATGATGACTTCTACGGTAGAGGCGCAATGTTTTGAAAGATTGGAGTTGCAAGAACTGCAAGGAGCTTCCATATGGGTTGTGCCACAAGCTCTGCTGACGAATCCTTGGCGCTGTTGAGATCGGTACGCTTCACCACTAATTCCAAGGCAGCAGCCGGCGGCAGGATTGGCGGATACCATCCGGCCGCCGGATTCCCCTGATTTCAGCTTGGCATAGCGCGCGCCAAACCCAAGCTCCTTGACCAACGGAGAATGTGGCTGCACATGGCTATTTGCTGACTGGGACTCGCAAATCTAGGCCCACACAAAGATTGGCGAATTCAAGGCCAAAGTTGGTGAGTGAAGACTGGAAAGCCAATCATTTCTAGCCGACCCCGCTTTTTGCCGCCTATTGTGTTTTAGCTCGAGGTATGGCAGCCTGCAGGACGCACTAGGTCAAAATTCAAAACTTACTGCTTACAGCCAGATTTCTACTCTAGGTATATACTTTCTATAAAATCAGTAATACCCCTTTAATAATTAATATATATTTATATTTATCATACACTCTAAGCGAATCGCATACTTTATTATGTGAATTCACGAAACTGTATACTTCTATACGATTTTGTATCTTAATAGTCTCGTATTTTTAGTTATATCTAATAGCTATAGCTAAGATATCGTTAATTTGCCTAAAATAGGTAATAATTAACTACTTTATAGTAAAACTAGTTAGAAAATAGTAGTTCTATGCATACTACTAATTAGATTTATCTTCTATTATAGAGCTAGCTATTATTAACCTTGTTAATTCTAATGATTTCGAAACCTTACTAACTCCCGAGACCTTCCGAGCTGAGTTATATAAAAGTATAGCTAATCCTACTGAATAGGGCCTTTTTATACCTGATATTAAGCCTTAGCTAGGCCTCTTAACTACTATTTAACGTAGTATAGAGGAATAACAAGCTAGTATTAAACGCACTAAGAACGAGCTAATTATAAACCTAATAACTAATATTATAATTAACCTATAGATTGCATCCTTCTATAAGACGGACCTCGATAGAATCCTAATTCGAACGTATACTCGCGTAGAGGCTATTAAGAAGTTTATAGGAAAGTGTAAGGGATTAGGATTACAGCGCTGAAGATTAGGATTACAGCGCCGAGCCGGCGCCGAACCGGCGCCGGGCCTCCGCCGAGGTTTAACCGCATTAGTCAGCCGAGCCGAGCCGAGCCCTAAAAAGGGGCTCCGCACGCATAAGTAGCTAGAAGGGCTAACTTATCTTCTATAATATAACTACCCCCTATATTACTACTGCTCTTTCCTTCCCTAGCCCGGCCTTTTATAAGCTATAACCCTCATAATTAGATAAGTTCTACCTAATCACACGGGTAGCTAGCTCCGGAATAAGCAGCAGTATGAGATCGGGCCGCCGAGGCGTCGCTAGCACCTCCGCGCCCGATAAGCTAAGTGAAAATTTTGCTTCTAAAACCCCTCCGGCTACTATAAGCCCCGATGCAGCCCTTATCGCTAAACTTATTATAACTATTTAGCGCTAAGCCGACTAAAACGACGCGCTTATTTAAGCCCTATCTATATATCCTATACTAGTCCCTAAGACTGAGACCTAGGCCTGCAAATACGAACGCCCTCTAGCGTATACTTATAGAACCCTCGCTAAAGATAGTACGCTAGCTTAAACTTATAATTAGCTAGTAGCTATAGAAGATAGTAATACCTTCTAACCCGGAGCTTCTAAGCTATAGAAGATTTAGTAGGTATTTATAAAGATAACTGCTAGGTTATAGATATAATAGTACTACTACTACGCTAGCCTTACCGATCTAGTATAAGCTAACTTCTCTATATTTATCTGCTAAGAATATATTAACCCCGGACTATAGGAGCGCTAGCTATATAGCCTCTTTAATAACCTTTAGTAGGAACCCGGCTAATAGCCTCTCTAGTTCTTTACTAAGTAGTTAGCGATCTACTAAGCCCTTAGAACCCTAGACTTCAAAGAGTCCCGGGCCTAAGCCCTTACCTTTTACTTCTAGCTTTTACCCCGGCTTTAGCAGGGCCTCGAATGCTAGAAATTTGATATATAGTAGCTATATGCTATAGCTATTACTATAGAGCAGCTATAGGATATATATCCAGAGCAGTTCGCAGAGCCTGTAGCGCTACTAGCGCGAGCAGCTACTAACAAGCTTGCCCTAAAGAGGGCTCGTTTTAACTATAGCAGCCCTAATACCCCGGGTAGTATATACTAAAAATATAGCAAGCCGGGCTATTATAAAGCTAACTACTAGGCTAATCTATAGTATAAAGAGTGCTATAAAAAGGGCTACCCTACTAACTAGTGCTGCTCCTGCTAGCAGGTCGCCAGGCCCTCAGCGAGTCCGGGCAGCTCCCACGTAAGTATTAAAGCTCTTATAGCAGCCCCTAGGAGAGGTATATAGATCGCAGAGGACGGCGTTTTTAAGCTATATATATCAGAAGACGAATAGACCTCTACTGCTAAGCCCTCGGGTATTAGTAGGCAAAGCCTGCTAGCATATAGATAAAAGACCCGAAGCTGCGTAGAAGCCGACAGCGCATAGGTATAAGACCCGAGGCCGTATAGAAGACAACAGACCGCCGAGTACCCGGGGGGCCTCCGGCGAAGCCGATAGCATGTAGGTATAAGACCCGAGGCTATACGGAAGCCAGCCGACGGCGCGTAGGTACAAGACCCGAGGCCGTATAGAAGAAATTAGCCCGCCGGCGCGTAGGTAAAAGACCCGAAGCCGCGCAGAAGCCGACGGCGCGTAGGTACAAGACCTGAGGCTATATAGAAGAAACTAGCCCGCCGGCGCATAGGTATAAGACCCGAAGCCGCGCGGAAGCTAACGGCGCATAAGTACAAGACCCGAGGCTATATAGAAGACAACAGACCGCCGAGTGCCCAGGGGGCCTCTAGCGAAGCCGCAGTAACTAGGTAAAAGACCCGAAGGCCCGGACCCGAGAGATATAAAATAGACCAATTAGAAGCGCTATAGAGGGTTCGAATCCCCGCGCAAGCAGGAGTTTTATAGAGTTTTATAGATTATTAGACTTAGAGACTAAGCCCTCTAGAAGGGGGGTAATTATAAGGGATTAGGATTATAGCGCTAAAGATTAGGATTATAGCGCTGAGCTAGCGCCGAACTAGCGCCAGGCCTCCGCCGAGGTTTAACTATATTAATTAGCCGAGCCGAGCCGAGCCCTAAAAAGGGGCTCTATACGCACAAGTAGCTAGAAGGCTAACTTATCTTCTATAATATAACTACCCCCTATATTACTACTGCTCTTTCCTTCCCTAGCCCGGCCTTTTGTAGGCTATAACCCTCACAGAAAGTTATAGTTCTTAATAATAACTACCTATACTTTTTATACAGATATAATAGGTTATGTTCTTATAAAGTTTACTATAGAGAAGCATTTCCTAGACCGGGACTAGCAAGCGATGCTAATAAACCTAAAGAACCCTATAGATATGCATAAGTTTCGCAGCGTTATATATAATGCTATGAATCTTTATATATTTCTTAAGGAGTTATTAATTATCCCTGAGAAGGAGATTTATACCCTTTAACTAGTCTCCTAGAGGCAAATTAAGCTAGTTATTTCTAACCTAAATATCTTAAAGAAGATCTAGTTTAAGTAATATCCTATACTAAAGGCTATAATAACTACCTCTAAGAACGATATAGCTAAATCTATATATATTTAGACTCGAACCGAATAGAAACTTATAATAAAAGCTATTAAGGCTAAGGAGCAAATTAAGAAGCAATCTAGGTCTTAGAAACGTATAATTTCAAAGGTAGATATATAGGATATTAAGCTTATTATCCTAGAGGAATCTAAAGAAGCAAGCTAGGAAGAGATTATAGTTAAAGAAGCAGAAGAGATTAAAACTAATCTACTTAATCTTAGCGATATCTAAATCGTTCTTAAGTTATAGCTATAAATATAAAGCTAGTTTAATCTATATCTCTCTCACTATTATTATTAGATACTATTAGGATTTAGTTAATATTAACGCTAAACTACTAAAGCTATACTTTTACTTATTCTACTCTACTATCCTGCTTTTTAAGTAGGGTAACCTCTAGGCTATACTTTGAAATTATATATAGCTTAAGACGTTACTATAAGAAGTTATATACCTCAATCTATAGATACTTTAACCCGCAGAATTCTAATATAGGATAGAGATTCTATATAGAGGCTATAATATCTCTATAGATATTTAATATATGCTCTAGTAGATATTAATCTAAGTTAAGCTCTTCTTATAATAATATAGCTAGCATCTCCTAGACCTTTTCGAGATTAATCGGCTGAGCAAAGTCTTTTATAGTTATTAGATCATAGTAGTGATATAACTTCTAAGGTTACTTAGATACTATATATAGTCGGCTCTTTTATACCTATATAGTATAGTTATTCTAGAGCTAAATAAAATTACTAAAGTCCTTATAGATTAAGGGCAGAAAGATAAATAATAGAGCAATTTAGTCTATAAGTAATATAGGGTAGAAGAGACTAAACGTCTGGAGTTAGTAGAAATACGCTTATTAAGATTAGTTATAATATTAATATATAGAGATAGAGAACTTATACGCTAGAATGCAGACTATACTTAGTAGAGCTAATTCTACTAGCTCTTAATCTTAATATTATAGATACTCTTACTAAATATCTAATAGTTATAGAATTTAATTAGTATATCCTCTCCTAGTCGGCTTAGTAGTCTCTTCGTACGGTCTTATAATAGATACTACTAGGCCCTAGTAATAAGAGCAGTCTTAATACCACGGTTAGACTATATAATCCGGGGTATAACTTTCCGACGTTGAAGTATAGAGAGGTACTAGGCAAGGATAGATCGTGCTATATATACTGAAAACCTAATATAAAACTATATAATATATCGCAAGTAGGTATTAATTGCAGCATATATCTTAATCTCAAATAGAAGTAGTTTATTATATATATTAAGTAACTAAATAAAGTTTAGCCCGGGCGTAGTCTAACCCTTTTATTAGTATCGGATCTCTTGAAGTCGGGCGGTAACTTCCTCGGGAAAAACTATATAGTATGCTTTATATAAAGTATTGCAGCTAATAATATAGCTATGCTAGCGTATAAATATATAAAGGAACTGCTAGCTAAAGTTCCTTAAGAGTTATATAACCTTATTAGTTGACTATAGATATATTATAGTATTGCTTAAAGCTGCTTAGATCTGCTCGGGAGATTATTAACGCTATAACTAATAGCATTTTCAGATATTAGATAGACTATATTATAAGATTATAAACCCCTCTACTTATAAGTAAGTAAGGAGGTCTAGTTCTAAGAAGTAGTATATAAAAAATAGCTTAAGGATATATTAGAGTAATCTTACTAAGAAGACTATATAGACTTCGTACCGAAGTTCCTATTTTTAGAGATAGCGTTTTAAAGTTAATAGAGATATTTTAAATTAGAAGGACTCTTAAAGAAGAGTTATAATTACATTATTCTTCTAGCTATTATAGAATTTATTAGTAATAATTAAGCAGAAGGGCTCTAAATTAGTATATAGGCGACTAGCTATCTAATATTAAGTATTAAATTAATATAGTATTTAGCAAAGTATTACGAAGTTAATTAAAACGTTATAAGAGTAAACGATAGGGGTATCTTATTAAAAACCTAAGAATATAAAGATAGAGCTATCTAACGCCCCTATATAGGGCTATAAAGCCTTATATAGGGGTGCCCTATCTGCTAAACTAAAGTACTATCTATACTAAACTCTAAGACTATGCCTAAGACCTATAAACTTATATATATACTAGTAATATACTTCCCTATATTACTAAACTCTAAACTCGAAATATCGAAGTTATAAAGCTATAAATACCTATAGATAAAGTTATAAGGGACTATCTACTCCAACTCGATCTCAATATTTTCGCTAGTTTCTATATAATATATTAGTAAATCTATAAAGCATTATAAGTATTTATATAGGTATATACTAAGTCTAGCAGCCTTAATATAGTTAGCAACAGCACCTAGGGCGAATCTAATACTATAGAGAGCCTCGGGCGATATATTATAGAGATGCTCGAGGAAGCATATCTTAATATAGGAGACCTTAAGCTTGCGCGTAGTTATAAGCTTAGTACTAGCCTGCTTATAGGGGGTAGTAGCCTCCTTTATAACTATAGACTTATTAGTAATAGTATATAGATTAAACTATACTATATAGAACTTACCGAAAGAGCAGTTGCTAGCGCCCGAGTTATAGGTATAGTTAGCATAGGCGTCGTAGCTATTAAGGATAACATAGTCCTAGTAGGGTCTGTTATTATTCTTATAGGTAGTATAACGATCTATATTATAATAGGCATTACTATATACCTATATAAGGTAGGCGTTCGCATTCTGAGGGCGCTTATAATTAAGCAGCTTGAAGCTATGCTAACTATTAATAATTATAACGCGAGTAGCAATTATATTCTATAGCTATATACTTATATTAGTAATATAAAAGACTATGAGAATATATATAATAAACTTACCTCTAGATCCTGCTTATCCAGGAGGTTATTAATAAGGGTACGAGAGGTAAACTCTATAGCATCTTATATAAGTTAGATTAAAAATAATATAAAAGGGTATAGAGGTATATATATATATTAAGTAGAAGGCAGTAGCCTCTATAAAACTAGTATAGGGTAATAGAGACTTAGGAATATGCTCGGTCGGGATTATAACCTCACTAATCTGCTCGGTAATAAGCTTAATAACCCAGGAGTTAATAGAGTTATTAACTTCTATAGAAATCTTAATAGTCTTACGAGCGGTTTTATTAAGTTTAGCTACAGCTTCCGAATCGGTATTATAGTTAGAAGATATTATATAGACCTTATTAGTAGTATAAGGGTATAGGGGGTTATAGGAATGCTAGTAGAACTATATATATATATAGAGAGGGGCTATAAGATATAATATATTACTATAGAAATCTATATAGAAAAAAATATTAGATATTAGAAAAAAAAAGTTAATAGAAATAGACTATTAGTTATAAAACTAATTTATATAAAAGTAAATAACTCCGATATTATAAATATATATAAAAGTAAGTATAACTTACTATTATATAGGTAGGCGTAAGAAAAGAAAAGAGAGTTCTAATACCCTACTAAAAAGATATTTATTTCGAATCGGGTAGCCTATATATTATATATAACCGAAAGCGCACTAATCGGATCTCGGATTTACTTATCCCAACCGGACCTATTATATATAAGTATTATTTCATATAAAACGTATTACCCCCTATATCAGTGGTGGCGTAGCCCTAATACTACTTTGAATTTTGACCCAGTGCGTCCTGCAGGCTGCCGTATCGAGGCTGGCCGGGTTGGGGAGGCCACCTCCATGACAATTGCCCGGCGCGAACAGCAATACAAAATGGGTCCCTCCTTCACACCACAACACCGTCATACATCATGAGACGAGTCACCAAGCCGCGGGTTCACCGCCGTCGTCCCAGGAAATCCAACTCCTTGGGAGCAACGCTGCTGGACGCTGTTGCGGCTCGAAGAACAGGTCTGCCTCAACAATGCCAGTGCTGTCGGGAAGATATGCTGATGTGCCTAGTAGAACTTCCAACAACTCGCGAAGATCGGTCTCTGGTGGGAGATCTCGCGGAAGACACGACGGCGTTGCAATCTAGGAAACGGCAATGCGACGCGGCATCTATCAGCGATTCATCACGTAGTAAGAGAGCGCGACTGACGCGGACGGAATCGCAAGCGTGTAAGTATTTTATAATGACTTTAACTGGATCTAACTTGCTAATTATCCCCGAAGCAGATGCTGGGAGCGTTACACTACCGCCGAAACGATCAGAATCACGACAGACAGGTGTACGACAATCCAGAGTCGAGAACGAGGAGAAGCATTCCGTAGTTTCGGTGCATGAGCCTACTGCGAAGGAATCGAATCAAGTATTTCCAAGTACGCTATCAGGGGAGCGTCAGATCGGCAGCGACGACGGTGAAAACGAATACAAGCCGAAGCGGAAGCCATTAACGCGGGAAAACCTAGCCCTGTTCACCAGTATAGGGAAGAAAGCGAAAAAGGCATCGGCATCCGTTCTCGCCGAGTCCACGACCGAGTCGAGAACAACAACAAAGACCACCTCGACAACCACGTCGGGTTTTGCCGACCAGGCCCGAAGAAATGGTATCCTTCACCCACTTCACTCCAAACCTCCTGCGAACCTTGAGGATATCCGTGAGCGGCATGCCAGATCCCGAGCTACCGCCTCTCCTGCGGAATCAAGCTTTAGAAACTATGTCAACAAGGTCGGAAAAGCCGCCAACGAAATGACCATGGTTGTTGAGATGAGCGGTCATATGTTGAAGAGTTATGACGACGACGAGGGTTACATCCGAGCGTTCAATCAGGCATTCACGAACTTTCCGAAAGACGTTGGCTTCAATAATTCCCTTTCTGCTCCGCAGCCCGACTTTGTTGAGGGGCTTGAAATAGAAGAATTCCGCCCGTTTCCTGTAGATGATCATATCGACGGATCCATCCTTTATAAAGATGACCCTTTTTCTATAACATTGCCGCATATAGCCGGGGAATGGAAGGGTCGAGGGAAGAATATGGAAGAAGCGGGGCTCCAAGCACGTTATGTTGGGGCTGCTCTTGTTTTTGCCAGGAATCAGGCTCTTGCATATCTC
This sequence comes from Colletotrichum sansevieriae, assembly GCA_026260285.1. Classification (NCBI taxonomy): domain Eukaryota; kingdom Fungi; phylum Ascomycota; class Sordariomycetes; order Glomerellales; family Glomerellaceae; genus Colletotrichum; species Colletotrichum sansevieriae. The sequence continues at coordinate 70,844 of JAOQIF010000338.1, forward strand.
GGAAAATCCGACCCCCCGGGCCATGCTAAGGTCACGACATTTGCTACGGATGGCACCACTGTTAACTCCTATGCACACTATGCAGTCCCATCCGAGGATGGCATGATTCAATACCACACATATCAGTACGAATCGGCAAACGTTAAGGACTCTCATGAAGGACACAAGAACGGCAGAAGAGGCATGAGGAACGACCAAGACGACGCGAGGGCTCAGTCACGCATACTTAGGGATCAGTTGAAAGAGCACTGGAAGCAGCGCCAAGGTGGAGCTTCTGTTTCTGTTTCTGTTCCTGACGATCCTCTCGATCAAGTGAACGGAGGTCAATACGAAGACGGTTACGAGATGGTCGAGTTTCCCTGTCAACCCACACCCACGACGTCTTCCATCGCCCATGAAGCAACTGGTACTTCGTCGAAATCGCTCCCATCTTCGCACGAATCTCTCCCTGGTAGCAGCGGTCAGAAGCGAAAGGCTTCGTCGCCGTCAGCATCGTCCAGTGAAGTCTCTAGGCACAAACATAAGAGCTACTGAAGATGGGATGCAAATAGCTGCCGTCAGTACCACCAACACTCTAATGGAGGGATTACTTGGAAGGATGATAGCCATTAAGGGCGTTTGCCAAAGCATGGCTTTGCGCGGAACAGAGTCTGATAACCCACACATGGGGCATCAGCTCAGATGCGGCCAGGGCGCGAGACCTGATTGGCTCGTGCTGGTGGGTCGCGCAGAAGAAACCGAGCAATCACAATTCAGCAGTCTCGACCACGGCACAACTCATAGAGAATTTTGAAGGCTTCTTTATATGTTTGATGATACCAACGAGCCAGTTTCATCCTAACAGAAACCTGAGTCACTTAGCAATTTTAACCCGATAAATTCCTACGTTTCTCTAAATAGCAACTGTTGACGCTTGACGAGCGATTCCGCCAATGCAACCCAGCCAACAGCCTGTCAGTCTTCGAAGGTAGATTAGTGTTCTGCAGTGGTTACCAATTACGGGAGTTTTACAATGGCGCTTTCTGCCTCCGAAAACCGTAAATCACGTAAGAAAAGCTTTCCCTTTGGAAATAGCTGGATACCTCAGCTGCATGGCTAATGGCTTTTGCAATCTGTCCGCGGAGAGTATCGTGTTGTAGGTGTTTTGCCACGGGCAACTCTGCTCCCGGCCCCGCACTGCCCCGCTTCCCGCGGTAAACTCAACCGTGTTAAATGGAGCTATCACGAAGATAAATAACCCCAGAGAACGATTTTGGATGCCAATTTCGAGTTAATCAGGTTATTCATTATCTTATTTCATCACCATACTGAGGCTGCATAAGTATACCCTTCAACATGACCACCGAAAGTACCACGGCCTTCTGGGCCAAGATAGACAAGTATTTGATGTCAACGGGCGTTCCTTACTCTCCCATCGTTATCACCAAAGCCAAGGGAACCAAATTGTACGATGCAGAGGGCCGTCAAATCTTGGACTTTACTTCCGGGCAGATGAGCTCCCTCCTGGGACATTCGCATCCCGAGATCGTCCAGGTCGTCCAGAAATACGTAGCTGAACTCGACCATCTGCTGAGCAACATGATCACGCAGCCAGTCGCAGATCTCGCCGAGAGACTGGGCAAGCTACTTCCCGGCCCTCTTGAAAAGGTAAATTGATTCACCCTTCAGCGTCTATTCTCGATAACCAATCCGAATCCAGTCCTTTTTCCTGAACACTGGCTCCGAAACCACGGAGGCTGCGATCAAGATGGCTAAGCTGCACACCGGCAAGTTCGAGATCGTTGCCATGTCTGCTAGTTATCACGGTCTTACGCAGGGGTCCGGCTCCGCTACATACTCCGCCGGTCGCAAGAACGGCGGCCCCGCCATGCCCGGCCAACTCGCTTTCCCGGCCCCCTACGCCTACCGCTCAATCTTCCGGAAGCCTGACGGCTCCTATGACTGGGAGACGGAGATGGACTTTGGCTGGTCCATGATCGACAGGCAGAGCGTTGGATCCTTGGCCGCTTTCATCATGGAGCCCATTCTCTCTACCGGAGGCATCCTGGACCTTCCAAAGGGCTACCTCAAGCGCCTCGGCGAGGAGTGCAAGAAGCGCGGTATGCTTTTCATCCTCGACGAGGCCCAGACAGGTGTGGGCCGAACGGGGCAGATGTTTGCGTTCGAACACGACAACGCCGTCCCCGACATTCTCTGCTTGTCAAAGACCCTTGGTTGCGGCCTGCCCCTGGCCTCCGTCAGCACCACCGCCGAGGTCGCGCAAGGTTGCAAGGACGCTGGTTTCCTTTGGTTGACAACGCATCTCAACGACCCTCTCACGGCCGCAGTTGGCAACAAGGTCCTGGAGATCGTCGTGCGGGACGACATCTGCCAAAAGGCGACCGAGCGCGGCGAGCAGCTGCGCGCGGGTCTGTTGAAGCTGCAAGAAAAGTACTGGTGCATCGGCGACGTGCGCGGACGCGGTCTCCTGCAGGGTATCGAGATCATCTCAGACGCGAAGACGAAGGCACCGGGTTCCGATTTGGGCCAAGCCGTGTCTGACAGAGCGATGGCTTTGGGCTTGTCGTGCAATGTGGTAAACCTGCCCGGCATGGGCGGTGTTTTCCGTTTGGCGCCCGCGGTGACTGTTAGCGCTGAGGAGATCGAAGAGGGGTTGAGAATATTGGACGAGGCATTCGGCTACGTGCTGCGCCAGCGTGAGAAGGCCGCGGCTGCTGTATGATTATTCGGGGACATAGTTTTGGTTGGTAGAAGCAAAAGCCAAAAATCAAAAAGTAAAGTATAGATCAAAGGCATCCATTTAGACGGTTGGTTTCATGAGCATTGATCACAGTCAGAAATCTGAGGAGATTCTCGGCCACTAGGTCGCACAGTTGGTAGGCGGATTCATGACTCGCGTGTGTTTGTGGAGATGCCGCCTCTCAAAGCTCTTGAAACCCCCACATCCACTCCTGCAAGATCTCAGACCAGAAAGTCAGGAATCTTGCAAAGAAGCCAAGTAACTCAATGTAAGAAAATGTGGTACAGAGTCTGTATAATCCCATGAATACTTAACCATGGGCCCGCCAGATTTGGCCAGGCCGTTGAAGTGGGACCGCTCAAATTGTAGGGCTTTACAGCCCTAGACAGGATATAGTATGCCTTTCCTGCGAAATCGTCAACAACAACCAGCGGCGGACATAGCTCAGTTGGGAGAGCGTCAGACTGAAGTCAAACTTCATTCAATCAATCTGAAGGTCGTGTGTTCAATCCACACTGGCCGCATCGTACGTTTTTGTAAAGACAGCGTACAAGCAACTTGAGTTTTGTTCCGGCCTCCTCGTCCACTTACTATTTTCGCACTCACTCGCCCTCCCTCACGTGCCATTATTTTGCATTGTAAGTGTGAACGTCTTACTAGGTTAGGGGGCTTGGTGATAAGTGTGCGTGAGGTTTAAGCTTGTCTGTGACATCGTTCAGTATGGTCCCGCTCTCCTCTTTGAGATTTGTCTACCAGTAATTATAGGAAACAATGTACTTATTGAAGTGATTGACCACTGAAGATCACCATTATTTCTCATCTTCAGAACCGACATGAGTCGGATGCTAATTGAATGTCTTTTGTGAGTTTGTTTATTTTCCGCTTTCGATCCCCTTGGCATGCATGGCCTGTCGATACAACCATTTGAATACTTAGATCATGATCATGCCTTGCCGCCACTACCACAAATATCGATCCACCTCTCCGTTTCCTTTTGCAGGATACTCAAGCCATCCTCTACGAGTTGCGTAAAAGGCTTATTCACATTCTGCTTAAGGTGAACGTTCCAGGGCTCGAGAAGAAGCTTGTTGACGTTCAACTTGACGGCGCCGTTCTCGATGCATCTTTTCATTATCTCCGGGGTAAAGTCGTTCGTCCCATGTAGTGCCATCAAGACACGGGTGTCAATCTGTTTGTTGACGTTGGCAAGTCTCTCGTAATCAAGTTGCGGGCCTCTAGGGCCGTAGTCTCCGTGGATGTTGCCAATGCTCGGTGCCAACAGGTCGATTTCGGCATTGATGAAGTCCTCGACCTCTTCGGGACTCGTGAAAAGAGCTACGCGGATTAGCCACTCACCGAAACTAATTTTTGATGACGATTTGGAAGCATACCTTCCAAGTCTCCAGTGTCTGCGATTCCGTCTTCTCCGCCGTTGATGCGCCCGCTCTCCGCCTCGACCGCGATACCATGCTCGTGGCAGACCCTGGTGAGAACTTTGGTCTTGGCCAAGTTGTCTTCGTGGTCGTGGTGGCTCATGTCAACCATGATGGAATCAAAGGGGAGCGTTGCTGCGATTTCTCTGATCTGGTCCTCATTCTGGGCGTGGTCAAGGTGCAGCGCGATCGGGACGGAGGATGTCTTGATGGCCGCAGCCACAGCCCACGCCAAGGTAGGGAGCTGTGTCACAGCGGACGGGAACAGGAGGATAAGAATCGGCGACTTCTTGGCCTCGGCTGCCCTTACAACGGCGGTGAGGTGTTCGATATTGTATCTGATCCCCTGTAAGAAAGTCCTCGGGTCCCCGGTCTCGGGATTGGGCCTGGCTTACACGACTACGCCGAGCACACCATACTTGCCCTTGGTAGCTGCGTCGAGGATGCGCAAGGTGCGGTTTTGAGTCTTCTTCTCTGACCAAGACGACATGTTGGCGAAATTGATTTGGTTGACAGGAACATGCGACGAGACTCAAAGACTGTTACCTGTACAATGGCCTGTACAATGAGAAGGAATCCGGGCGAGCAGGGCATAAGGGCATCTTAAAAAGCCGATGCCACTGGGGTGGGGGACAATTGAGGTACGTACCTCGCATCGAGGCCCTCTACCTCATGGATGATTTGTTGGTGCCTCGAGACGATGAACCAACAGGGCTTTCTGAACGCCCACCTGCGTGATTCATCTACTGGCCAAATCATCGTTTCATTAGCTCGAGCACATTTGGAAAGCTCGGCGTTCTCACCGATTGGGAAACGGGCGCTCGGAGATCAAGCCGAAGTCTGCGAATAATCCATGGCAAGTTCCCTCGATATGTGCAGATAAATTGTGAAGGACCGCAAAAAACAGGAGGTCGTTCTGACTTGATTTTTGAATCCAGGTACCAACTTAAATTTTGCAAACTCACGGTATATTCTGCGCTCATATGTCACCAGCGTTGGGAGTCCACCATGTTTGTTAGGTTTACTAAGCTGAATCCCACAGCACAATGTAATGCAATGGCATCTTGGCAGTCTTTCAGAACTGCTACTATTCTTGTTTTTGTTATCTTCCGTTTAGAAACTCGTTGGCTTGTCACCTTCCATTTTCTTCTCGTGGGTATGGATTCTACTTGAATCACTGCGAGAAAGTAGGTGGGGGGATAGGCGGCTGCTGTGTGTTGGTGTGCCCGTGGGTTTGCAGACGGATCGACGGCGCTAATTCCTCCTGGTCAGCTTCAGACTGTCACCTGGCTGAGAAAAGCCATGCAACGGCGGTTTTGACTCAGACGGGCAGTAGATCGTCAGCCTCGACGAGCAGCAGCTGTAATAGTGGCTGGGGCGCTTACATTGTCCAGAGCCGCCGTATGACGTGGAAGTGAGATGAGCATCTGACTGTGTAGGCCACCGAATGAACAGGTTCCATTCTTTCCCTCCGCCTGAAGAAAATGCAGGTCTTGAGCAGCACTCTTTCAAGTGATGATCGGCACAGTTTGCCGAGGCGCACCAGGCACACACTCCCTCAAATCGCCTATTTTGTGAACACCACTCACGCCAAGCTAAGAGGTCGGGGGGTTGGTCGCCGTGGTTTGCTGATGTGCATACCGTAAGCATGCAGGCGACTCGGACTGATGCCTGCTTAGCCGACCACCCAGGGAAACGGCCGGGCTGATTCTAAGCCTCGAGGCATTTACGCCAGGCTGGTCCGCAATGAAGCGTTCACGTTTGCAAAAAGAGTTTCGACTTCTTCCATAGACCCCCAATACTCCTCGTGTCGTCTCAGCGACGAAGCAAAATGGCCCAGTTCAGAGACTGGACTCACGAAACAGAGGCAGCAGCTCTCGAAGAAGTCGCGGCCGTCCAAGATGACAATGCGGCCTGCATTCGACCATGCGAGTCATCGCTGAATGAACCTTCAGACGAGACGCACGTCGACAGACCAGAAGCGCCTCGAGAAAACAGCACATCTTCACACTGGGACCCACGACCTGGCTTTGCACATATAGATGGCGACGTGAATGGGAGAAAGTACAATGAGACCTTGGTCGACATCGTCTGCGTACCGTGCCCCGGAGCCGATCCCGTCGAGACTTGGGCTCGCGACCCACTCCCAGAAGGGTACTTCGGACGCCCGGGGGACGAGGTCCCGGAAACGGCCTTGAAGGAACTTGCCGGAGCCAGCATACTGACCCCGACCATTGATCGGCATCTCCCAAAAGCGGCCCACTTATGGGTGAGGCAAGGGATTAGGAAGGAGGTCAGCGAGGCCCGGGTGTTGCTGTACCGACACCGTGAGATGCGTGAAGGCGTCACCCTGAGTGACCTGGCGGATGACTTGATTGAGCAAGTATGGAATGTCAGATACGGCAAGGTAAGTGAACAAAACTTTGACAAAGTTGTCGTTATTCTCATACGCAGCGCAGCAACGATCTCGGCCCTTGTTCTTCATAGCCCACAGTATCGGGGGTCTGGTCGTTGAGTTGGCGCTTCTGAAAGCCACTCAAAACCCTGACTACAAGCCTTTCATGTACAACTGTCACGGCATAACATTTTTTGGTAAGCTTCTGAGCCGGATTTTGATTTTCATGTCATCTAATGTGGTTTGTGTAGCTACTCCCCACCGGGGCTCAAGTTACCTGTCCATGAGAAACTTGGAGGACAGCATTCGGCGCCTTCTCCGTCTCGAGCGGCCTCTTCCACATTCCATCTCCAACGAGCTACGGCTTGGCCACAAACCCATGTTGAAGATGCACGAACAGTTCACTACCATAGCAGCCGAACTAAAGATATGGTCTTTCTATGAGACGATTGACTCTCAATTATCGGGCTCTGGATCACAAAATCGCGGTACCGCAAAAGAGGTCCGGTTTGGTGCGCCCATCGTCTCCATCAAGTCCTCCCTAGTTGGCGTCCGACAAGAGCGCGTCTTCTCACTTGACAGCGAACATGCGAATTGTGCCTCGTTCGGTGGGGGAAACACTGAGACTATGAACAGCTATCTCAAAGAACTCGCAGCAGCTGTGAAGAAGGCAACTGATTTGAGCTCTCAGTACATTCACACGCCACTGAATCTCAAGAACCACGTCAAAGTTGAGATAATAGGATTCTATAATGATCCAGATGAAGAGCTCAAGTCAGATATGCGTCTTTACTTCACGAAACCTCATCTTCAAGAGTTTTTGGATAAAGGTCCTGAGCGATGTCTGGAAGAGCGGCTGAGGAGAACCACCCTACGGCCGCGATCGGATCCAGCATCGCCGCCAAAGCTGCAGGAAGGCTCTCAAAATCCCAGCAGTGGGCTTGGGATCTTGGCAGGTGTCCATGAGTTTGGCCAAAGGCTGCTGGGGTCGTCTTCAAATTCTGGAAGCCGGCCGACAACCGCCGGCTCCGATAACCAAGGCTCACCACCGATAGTGGTCACACGTCCCGCTATGGCTGGCACCTCCAACTCAATGCCTGTTGAACCTATGCGCAGGATTGGATCTCTCACTGTACCGCCATTGTCTCCGACTGGATTCAACCGGCCCTCAAGTCGGAATAGCAACACCGGGAGTACGAGGTCTGATCCCACAGAATTGGAACTTTCTCCCAAGACCGAGGATCGAGATCCAAGTCCAGAGATTTCGGCAGAGGAAAGTCATTTGGAGTCGCTAGCTCGGCATGAGGATTGCCTGTCAAAAGCATCGGCCCTGGATGATTTGACCGCGGGCTTCTCAAGACCTAATCCTGATGCGAGGCTTTTCATGTGGATACATGTACCAGCTAATAACCCATCGTGGGTTAAGGCAAGTTCAACATCGACTCCTTGTCATGTTTCACCCACTCGAACTAACATGTGTTCTTCTGCAGGATGTGTTTGATGTCCTCGGCAGTCCTCAAGATCCAAGCTTCATGAAGCTGTTCAACAACGATAATTGGACGTCGAAACACGTAATCGGACGGCATTCCCAGTCTCAGGCGTCCTTCGTCAAACCCTCGTGCGGCTATATTCCCGCTGGCTCAGGTAAGGGGTGTTCTTCAAAGCATCATGCTAGAACACGGCTAATTCATAAGATAGCTCCGTCGCCTCATCCATCTCCGAGTCTGTCTGGTCGTAACAGCCCTCGTAACGGGCCTTCGTCGTCCTATCTATACATATATCTCCCGTTTCTGCATTTTGATACCTACATCGACGTTCTTCAACGACGGAACTTCCTACTACGCCGCATGCAACATGGTCGCGCTCGCCCTGTTCCCCGTGAAATCGCGGACTTGGAATCTGCTGAAATGAGGATGATCTGGGAGTATATCGGTTACGACCCCCCGCTGAATTATCGTCGGACATTGGATCAGTTCGCATACCCATCCTTGAGAGACACATGGGCACGTGACGATGATCAAATGCTGTATAAATTGACCAAAAACAGAGAGTCTGGAGGAGTCGGCCGGGATAGTTTCATATTGACGAAGAGGCAGACGGCAGGGTCCGGGTGGAGTCGAACGGAGAGGTTGACACCTTCGAGCACTGGACTGCTAGATCAAGAGACTGGTGGCACAAGTGATGAAGATGAGGACCTTGAGGAGCGAGTCAAGGATGGTAAACTGCTTATGATCGACCAGCTCTGGTTGTGGGCGATTGACATATGTGAGTTTTCTTTCGACATCATGAGCGTAAATAATGGTGGGATCATTTGTGTTGACCGATTTGCCAGCCACCTTAACAACATTCTTTTCCAAGAGAGAGTCCAAGCCTAAGGAGGGGCCGCTTTTTCAGCAAGCGGACCTAAGGAACAGCATTTACAACGAACTTAACGGCGACCTGACAGGTCGGTGCGAGAACGCTCTAGATCTGGCAGCATTTGTAGTCCTGCACGCAATCACGGTCCTGCTGGATCGAACTTCACATCCGGATCTAGAAATCTTCAGAATCTTCGAGGAGGCCATCAGCATGCTGGTAAGATCAGCCCTTCTGGACCTCAGCTGGAACCCAGTTGCCCAAATACGCATTCTGACCTGTGAAGACCGAACGCATGACATCGTCTCTGAAGCGATTCCGAATGCAAACATTCAAGGATACCGGAATCGATTCCGACTCGGAAAGTAACCGCCCAGAGTCCGTCAAAAAGCGCCATAAGCGAGAGCTCCAAGAAGCTGAGCGCGAAAACCGAGAGAACACGTCAGCGCTCATGGAACTCCGCGATCTCGAAGACGAGCTCAAGTCACTTGAAAAGCTTTTCGAGACACAGGAGGGTGTCGTTAAGAACATGAAGACTACCTTTGAAAGTGCCGATCTCAAACACTTGACGGAAAATGGGAGGATGTATCTCGATGAAGCAATGAGCAAACTGGAAGATTACAAAAGTCAGACGACGGAAATGTTGAAAAGAGTTGACACAACGCGCAACGACGTAAGTAGGGAGCTGATACTTTGTGGGCTGAGTGTTTGCTGATAGCGCCGCAGTACGAGAAACTTCTCGAGATGGTCCAGCGTCAAGCGCAAGTTGACGAGGTACGCTGGTCGCGACTCCAGACCGAGCTGGCGTCGTCCCAGAATCTGTCTGTCATGATCTTTACGACTTTTACTGTTATTTTCCTCCCGCTGTCGTTCTTCACAAGTCTCTTCGGCATGAACACGGTCGAGTGGGACTCGGACGAGGGGGGGCAACTGCCTTCGATCAGGTACATAGGGGCAATATCGTTGCCTTTATCCGTGCTTCTCATCGTGGTAGCCTTGGTTGCTGCCTTTAGTACGCGCGTCCATGAATTTGTCAGAAATGGGTACAAGGGCGGCAAAGGCGTGATTGAGTTTGCGTGGTCTGGTTTCAAAAAGGTTGTGCCTGAGCAGAAGAGAAAGAAAAGAAGGGATCGAATTGACAAGGAAGCAAGAGAGGCACGGAAGACCAGGATAAGGGATGGCGGATACGACTTCTGGGTAACTGTGAGAAGGGAGAGGGGCAGCGAATACCGGATACCCCAAGTCAATCTGAACAAGAGCAACGCAGCAGTGGCACTGCAGTCATAGACAAATTCAATTGTGGTAAAATGATACGCCCGAACAGAGTTTCCTACTTGGCTCTTTAGTAGGCGTGATGCGAGAAATTTAAACTTGTTTTAATTCTCGAACTGCCAAGTCAAGCAATATTTTTGCTTGAAAAGGACGGCTTGCTACTTTCCATCTTTGGAAAACTCGAGCTGTCCAGATCTCCGTCCATTGAGGGGCTCTAATGTAAGAGTCCATCCAAAGACGTTCGTACGACCGAGCCATACTTGTTGTGTAGCTCGAGAAGGTCATACAGCGGCCACCGAAAGACGAGCCACAGGGGAGAAGCGACAGCAAGGCGACGTCCGGGGCTTAGACAGGGGTAAAAGTGATATTATAGACGAAAGCAAAAGTCTAGTAGACTACAGCTTATTTTCCGGTGTCAATAGACTTTTTTTTACGAAGCATTTTCTTCAATCTTCTGGTGCCTTTTTTCTGCCACCCATGTTCAGCCACATAGGGGTCGGTAATTACACTTTCTCACACAAATTTAACCCATATCATGTGCTCTACTATGCACAACACACTTTATATAATAACTGGAAAGCTACTAAATCCATAACTAACCGCAAGCGAGATAGCCGATCTAAGCAGTAAGACGTAGTAGAAGATGATAAGGTAAATATTTATTTAAATAGTTTTTTATTATATTCTTATTCTTATTATATAACTACTTACTAATATACTTTATAGATAGATCCTTTAGTTTGGTGGGAGGTAAATAAGTCTAAATATCCTATTTTAGCTATTTTAGCTAGAAAGTATTTAGCTATA